>RJVU01019434.1:3232110-3261979 GCA_003731715.1 Anabarilius grahami | reverse complement strand
ATGCTAAAACTGTCAACAACAAAAAAAATGCTTTTATTTTTTTTTAAATGGCCGTTTTAAAAATCTTTACCTGTCGCATAGACCCTGGAGTGGTGACAACCAAATAGATCATCCACAATGGAACTAGCAGGGTGGAGGAAAGGGTGAAGAAGCCACCAATCGCATAACCCCACCAGGGGTATTCGTACACATTGTTGAACTTCAGAGGAGTGTATTTAACCAACGAGAAGATAAACGTTCCCTAAATAGAAAAGAAAGTGAATGATGAGCAATGGAGACCCCGTCAGTCAGTCTGGTATTCTTTGTCACATAGAGTCAATGCACAAAGTCTCAGAATAGGAAAAGGTCTTTCTTGTGTTTTGAAGTGCTATCAATTTAAAGACAGACACAGATGACAGGTGTCAAACACAGACTCACAGGTGGCAGACAAACCTCTTCCTACCTCCACCATGTATTTCTCTGAGGACAGTTTGTGGTTACAATATGGAAATACAGAATGAAACACATATTCCGGTTTTAAAAAGCCTTAGAAAAACATTTCAAGTAATAAATGATACTAACTGTGCATATAGCTGGTGTTAGATATTTCCAGCAGCACTTCATGAAGGGCCAGGGCCGATATCCAATCATATCCTCAATGCTATCATAGAGACGGTCTGCACCTAAAATAAAATTCAAAAGCTTTTAAAACTTGGAAACACACTGTAAATCATTTTTATCACGATACTTTATGTTCAACCTGCTTTTAATTTGCTTAGATTTGACTAATGTGCACACTTGAATTAATTTCACGTCTAAGAAGTTGTTCTCTAAATATTCCAACAGAGGTCACCAGAGTTGCAAATGCAAACATGGCAAACTCTGCGAAGTCAAATAAATGATTTACCATATACCCATCCAACACAGATGGACTGAAGGATGGCAAAAGTAAGAAGAGTCATTCCACTACATGCGTAATAGTCAAAAAGCTGGAAGACATACAGGCCACCCTAAGAGTGAAACAGATAAACAAAAATTGCACAAAGAAATTACAGGTACTGCAGGTGTTGGTTTTATTTTTGTAGTTGCTTTAAACCAATCATCTTTTTGTTCTCATTTGTGACTCTCACCTCTGTTACCATCAGTAGACCAAAAAGGAAGCTGGCAGCACATATGAAGAGGAGAAGAAATTTACGCCGATGTCCAATTTGGAAGAAGGTGGGATACATATCCGAGATAGCTGTTACCAGGGCTTCATGATACACAAACTGATACATTAATAGAAAAAGATTTAGGGTATCCATTCTATGATGTAATTGATTAAATAGAGAAAGATTAGTCTGTATAGCTGCCTGTATTTACCTCACTATCCAGTCCCAAGAATATGATCATGATAAAGAAGAAGATTGCCCATAACTGAGGCAGGGGCATCAAAGCCACAGCACGGGGATAAGCAATGAATGCCAATCCAGGACCTGTCAAAAACAAAAGTTATCAAACAATTCCTTTTCCCTCTTTGAAAACACTTGACACAACCCAGTCATTGCACATAATGTGAGAGGCAGTGTTTAATGATGTAAAAAAAAAAAAAAACATTATTCTTATGTTTCTGTATGCTTATTTTCATACTATAATAATCTTCACCTGGTTTGTGAGACCTCAAGCCTTAAATATGACTTTTACCTGACTCTGCAACCATTGAAATATCCATTCCCTGTTCATCAGCCATGAAGCCCAGGACCGAAAATATAGCAAAACCAGCCACAAAGCTAGTTAAGCTGTTGAGCAGACACAAATATACACAGTCTCTGAAAGAATAAGAAAAAGACATCATGCTTTTTTACTAGTGTAATTTGGAATAAAAGGCAAAGAGACTCATTTCACACACTACTGATGTGGATAGTGTTGTATTAGATTATTTAATGTACCTGTAGCAGTTGTTGTCATATTTGTTGTAGCTTCCCAAAGCAGTCAGTACTCCTGTACAAACTCCATAGGAGTAAAATATCTGACTGCCTGCATCCATCCACACCTAAAACATCAATTATTATTTTAGAATCCAATAATTCAACAACACATCGACTTTAGGTTTCAACATTACAAATTTCCTATATTTTCTGAAAAAAAAAAGAAAAGGCAAAAGAGAGCAGCTTATTGCCTGTGGGTCTGTGAGACGTGTTGGATCAGGGTAGAGGTAGTATATGATGCCATTCTTCGCTCCAGGAAGAGTAAGTCCACGGACCAGCAGCACTACCAACATTAAATAGGGAAAAGTAGCAGTGAAGTAGACCACCTGAAAACAGGAAGAGGGAGACTGTTTCAGTGTGGTGCTTGCGACACCATGATCATGAGTTTGATTCCCATAGTGCACATATACTGATATCAGTATAACTCGAATTAAAAAAATAATAATCAGATGCAGGTTTAATCACATGAAGACTTTTTTTTAAAACAAATCCATTACATTTTTTAATTAATTTTTAAACTTTTAACTTTAAAATACAAATAACATTAAAAAACATTTATTTATTTGTTTGTTTTTTTATAAATTCATTAGATTTATTTATTCTTAAAGTTAAATAAAATTTAAAAAATTATTCCTTTAAAACATTCAAAACAAAACTTTTTCTATTTTATTTATTTAGAATATTCATTAAAAAATGAATCCATTCAATGTTTTTATTTATTTTTAAAATTTAACTTTTAAATAAAAAATATTATTATATAATATATAATTTANAAATAATATATAATATTTTATATATATATATATATATATATACACACACACACAGTCAAACCAAAAATTATTCAGACATTTTTTATATTTTTGATATATTTTTACTAGTGGGTGCAGGACACTATAGTTGATTTATGTAAGTGAGGATAGCAAAATAAAGTGAGTGAAGTGAAGTGACATGTGGCCAAGTATGGTGACCCATACTCGGAATTTGTGCTCTGCATTTAACCCATCCAAGTGCACACACACAGCAGTGAACACACACACCGTGAACACACACCCGGAGCAGTGGGCAGCCATTGCTGCGGCGCCCGGGGAGCAGTTGGGGGTACGGTGCCTTGCTCAAGGGTCTCACCTCAGTCATGGTATTGAGGGTGGGGAGAGCGCTGGACATTCACTCCCCTCACCGACAATCCCTGCCGGACCTGAGACTCGAACCCATGACCTTTGGGTTACAAGTCCGACTCTCTATCCATTAGGCCACGACTGCCCCGATAATATGTCACAGTTAACTGTGACATATTATATCCAAAAATTCTTCATACAGTGGACTATTATTTATTTTTAATACATTTTGTATTTAGTCAATGGATGCAAACTTGATGATCTGTATGCAATTTGATAGTCACTGTAAAATTGTTCAGCATTTAATTTTAAATGTGTAAATCTGCTTTGTTTGCTTGTTTTTATTACATTAGTTTACAGTAGCATACAGACTTAAAACAACATACATACGGTGGCACAAAACTTTTTGCACGTTCCACTTTACGCTCATGGGTAAATATATCTTACCGCGCACTTTGTGTTGTTATACATTGTTAAAAAGTTTAATAAAGTTCTCACCTTGCCTGTGGACTTCACTCCCTTCCACACACAGAAGTAGCAGATGATCCAGGCCAACAGGAGGCAGAGTGCCAAGTCCCATCTAACAATACCAATCTGTTCTATTCCCTCAGACAAACCCAAGATTCTTCTCCTGTAGGCACAAAACATGGGATCACATTCTGTTGTACAACCTTTATTGTGAATCATTTTAATTAGCTGGAAGCATTTTGATATCATGCGTTGCCTTAAATGCAAAATTCTAATAAATATGCATCTGGTTTTAATGGTGTGCTATTTTCTACAACTTACTCCCAAAACTCAATAACAGGAGATGTGGTTTTCTCTGGAGAATATTCAGTAATGTTGCTCTTGCTGAACTCTTTGCAGTTCTCTAAATAAAGAAATGCAGTGGTTATTTAAATGACATAACCCAGTATTATAATAATTCACACTGTTCTGTATGAGATACCTGTGTTCCAGTAGTTTTTGCAGCTAGCCCATGGCAGCTCTGAACTGAAGGATGAGAAGAGGTAAAGGAAAGCCCAAGCAAGTATTATGATGTAATAGACTCCAGTATAGAGGACAACAACTTGGCTACCATAACCAAGGCCTGTGGGGAAAAAAATAGCAAGTGAAGTAAAAAGCAGTAATATAATGATATACTGAAAAGTCACTGTGTATGAGATCACAGCTCACCTTCAAACAGTGGACAGATCTTCCTCCAGCATGTGATTCCACCCTGACTGGTGAATTGACCCAGTGACGTCTCCAAAAAGAAAAGTGGAATCCCACAGGTGAAGAGAAACAGCACATATGGCACAAAAAATGCCCCTATATGACAGATTGAATAACCCTGATTTATCAACATACAGTAATATACACATCAATACTCCTGTTATTCACACCAATGTACTGAAAAGAGTTTATTTAGTCTGTATTAACTCACCCTTAAAAAGATAATAAAAAGGGTTGAATAAGATTAAATAATCTAAAATGGGGGTCTGCAAATAAATGTTTGATTTCCAAGTAATTTATATGACAAATTAACAACATGTATAAAACAAAAAAAAACAATATTAAGTATAAAGCAAGTATATGTAGTATGCAAGTAATAATCAATAATGCTTTTAATAATTTAAATATTTTGCAATGTTAGCATGATAAAGTGCTCACCAAGGCTGCATTTATTTGATCAAAGGTACAGTAAAAACAGTAATAATGTGAAACATTATTACAATTTAAAATAACTGTTTTCTATTTTAATGTTTTTTATGTAATTTATCCCTGTGATGGCAAAGCTCCAGTCTTCAGAGTCACATGATCCTTCAGAAATCATATGCTGATTTGGTGCTCTTGAAACATTTATTATTCTCAGTGTTGAAAATAGTTGCTGCTTAATATTTTTGTGGAAACCGTGATTTTTCATTCTTTGATGAATAGAAAGTTCACAAGAACAGCACTTTGAAACAGAAATAATGTAAAACAATGTAAAAGTCTTTACTGTCACTTTTAGTCAATTTAATGCATCCTTGCTACATAAAAGTATTCAATTATCTCAAAAAAAAAAAAAATTAACACCATATTAAAGGCCAGAATTAAAATGCATCCCATAAACATTGGGTTAATATGAAACAGAACACACTTGTACATGTATTCATACCACTGAGGTTCTTGTACATCTTCACACAAGTGTGAGCTCACAGTTATACAACTGTGTCCATAGCCTCACTGGGCTGTTTTCCCCTAGAGAAACAGCACCAGATCAGTGTATATGTGGTTATTTTTATGCCTAAAACAAAGAATATTTGGCACTGATCTTAGCCCCTTAGAATCCAAAATATTAATATTCACATGATAATAAAGCTCTATGGGAGAGCCCCTCCTATAATATCAAAACAGCAGCGGTTTGTTTTAGCTTTTCTATCTGAGACTTTGGAACTTTTCAAGACAAAATGTTATGTTATATTAAGAACATTTGATAACTTAAACACTATAAAACAGGATTAAATATCAATGTTCCACTCACCTCCTCCATTCTTGTAGCACAAGTAAGGAAAGCGCCACACATTTCCCAGGCCAATGATGTGCCCTGCCACTGCCAAGAGAAACTCCAGCTTATTGGCCCACTGCTCTCTCTCCTGGGGTTTAGGTCTGGCCTGCACTAGGGCACCATTCATGAGGTTCAGCTTCACCTCTGGCCTTAAGCTATGCTCCATGATGCTAATGATGGGTTGAAACAACAAACACACAAATAATAAATACATTTACAATATGTATAATACAACTCTAACCCTATTTTTGTGCTGCAAGTCGCCTACATTTGTAATTATATACATATAATTCTATTTATTATACCGCATCAGTGATATTTACTGCATGCATTAAGCACAAGATATATTACATTAATAATATGCATAATTTAATACCACTTTACTTCCACAAATGTACAGTAGTTGTTATGTAACATATTTCTGGCATAATGAAGAATGGGGTCCACATGTGTTTAGGGTAAATGTGGGCCCCTTGAGCTCATCTGTAAGAAATGATAATATCAATGTGCTCTGCAAAAAGCTGCATGTGTTTTTTTCACGTGCTTTTACCTATTACAAAACCTGTCGTAGTCCATTGGAATATATGTCCACATGGGAATACTATACATATGTACTGTACATATAAACTATACTTTTACTATACAAATATAAATATTATTTATGCAATATGTTTTGTGTACATGTTTCCTCTTTAATACTCTCACCAGCCTTAAAATGGCACTAATTGAATTGCTGTCAATGAATTTAAGTCAGTTATTAAAGGTAAACTATGCTTTTATCAAGCTTTTATTTCATTCATAAATACAGCCCTACTGGCATCCAAGAACATTTCAGCACCTATCACCACAATCCTGAAAGGTCACATGTCATACTTATCTTTAAAAAAAACACAAAAACAGGTTTTTTTAGACACCCTTGGTAAGTCTTTTTATATCTAAGGTAGTTTGGTCATTCTCACATATATGTATATTATAGAGATATTCAGCTCAAACCTAAATAAGACTGCAAAACAATCCATTCTTATATGTTTAAAAAGGCATTGGATTAAAATTCATTAGCAAAGTGCTTACCTGTTGTGGGCATTGTTTTGCTTCGAACATACAGCTGAAACCATGTGTGATTTTTTGTTTTTTTGGAAAACTACAGTACTGCTGCTGTGTTTCACAATAAAATGTTCAAATTGCAACAAAAGAGTAATCAAAATATACCTGTGAATTGTGACGAATCCGTCTTGTATGTCTCTTTTATGCAGTGCCTGTATGTAGGTTAGCAGTTCAAAATAATGTCCTCAAAGAGAATGCCTGAGGAGTGGCCAAACCGGCTTCAGGAGCTCCTGAACAAGGACTTCTGGTCCTGCGCTGTTGGTCTAACACCAAGTTTATTATTCTCTGCTTTACAGAAGTAAACCATGCCAACATGTGTGTGTCTCTGGCTTGCTTTATGGTATGTTTTCTCAGAGATAAAACAGAAATGTCTTATCAGTGGAGTAACTGACATCCAATGGGTTTCTTTTTCTCCCCCTACTCTCTCTCCCTCTCTGGCTATTTCTAGATCTTTCTCCATCTTTGAGTCTGTCTGACAATATTGCAGTACCTTCCTGAAAAAAAAAGTTTTCTACTTTCCGCAGTTCTCCCTAAATTTTAATTACTAGTAACTGGACACCTTGCCATTTGTATTGTCAAATCCAGAAAGGAAAGAATGCTGAAATACCTGAATCAGATGTGTTCTGTGTGTGCTTCATTAAGCACTCAGTAATTGCTGCACAGTCAATGACATGCCATTCTCACATCACAATCCTGCAGGCCTTGGTGGGATACAGATAGAAGAGTATCAATGCTGAAAATGATCACATTCAAGTCCATTTTTATACTGTTTTTCTTTCTTTTAAGGTGGGATATGACAACTGTTGGTTAATATATGGCAGTATTTCAGTATCACGCAGTACTTTCAAAACATTGCAGCCATAGAAGGGTCGTGGAAACGCCATTTACAAGATCAACAGTGTCCTCTTGTGGTGAACTCTGAGATCTGCGTTTTCCCATCGAAATTAGTCTCTAAATGTGATTGACCTTTTGCATCACTTTACATTTCCTCGTTTATTCAGCATGGCTCTATTTTGATTGAGAGCGAACATATTTACCAGACGTAAAATGCCACGCTGCTTTCTATTCCAACACAGCTACATTGAATTGCTAGTACCATTGTCGTAATAACAACCAATTATTCACGCTGTCTCTTGTTTGCCGAAGATCTCCTACATAAATAGCAAGACTTAATGATTTAAATAAAATTAAATAAGACTATTCAAACACATCAAATCCAACGTTTAACACGAGTAACCCTCATTATGCGATATTCGCGCATGCGCATTTGAGCTGTCAAATTACTGCGCCCGTTTTGGAACCCTTGTGATAGCAAAAACGTTTGAATGAATGCATATTATTAACAGTATGAGGATGATACAAAAAAAAATATGAGGGAAAGGTTTTGTCTCTGGATGAGGGACAGAACAGTGACATTTCAGAGACATCTACAATCCTTATAAATATTGACTTGGCGCATGCATCAACTTACTTTTACAGTACTGATAATCCCGTTCAGCTAGAGCAATGTTATTAAAACGGTGTCTGTGTAATAGTTGTCAATATATATTCTGTCTTCGTTGACGTAAACTGCCTGCTGTTTTTTTCCCCCAAAATGTTAATAATAATTATAATGAAAATCGGTTTCTTGCTTATTTGGATGATTCATTATTGTAGGTATCAATATCTAACATTATGCAGAACCAGGTTTACTAACTAGATATGACCCCTGACCCCTGTCGGAGCAGGTTCCTCTAGTGCAGTGGTTCTCAACCCGTCACGAATGTAAATGCGGCCCGCGATATGCCGACCACAATTAAAAAATTAATTATAGCTCTACAATTTATTTTTGTTTTTAAATTTAAATTAAAGAGTGAATATAACAATATAAATGGGCTATAATGCTTTTATTGTCATATAAAATCATTTTGGTGAGCATTTATTATTTTCAGACATCAGACCTATTGGCAATGTAATGACGCAATCACTCAGTTAATGAACACTTACAAGCGCGCGCTTTGGCAGAATTCCAACTGTACGCAATGAACGCATGCAAACAAGAAGAGTCGCAGCATCAGCAGAAGAATGAGTTTGCTGTTAAGTGAAGTGAAGTGAAGTGAAGTGACATGTGGCCAAGTATGGTGACCCGTACTCGGAATTTGTGCTCTGCATTTAACCCATCCAAGTGGCCTACACACCACCTAGTAGGCCTAGGCCTACTTGTATTTTAAATCAATAAAAAAACGCATCAGCGCACCCGCGGTTGGAATGAGCCCAACTTTGCGCGCGCTCGCGGATCCGATGCTGCGTGAGGGATTGGGACGTGCAGAATGCATGATATAGTCAGAGATTGTAATTACAATGCGCTCAGTATTGTTTGTAAAAAGAGCTGAGTAACATTTGCTTATTAAGGCGTTTGGTGATGAAGAGAGTCATACAGTCATACAGAATTATTTAGCAACTTTGTGTGATTATATAGTTTGTGTTTGTTCATTGAGCATCTGATTATTATTGTAAAGCTAATGTTTTTATTTGTTATTTATTGTGTGCAACATCTAGGTATAATAATAGTATTATCTAATACCATAACATTAAATCTGATTGGTTTGCATTGGTGACGTCATATGTAAATGATATGCGGCCCGTGAGACTTGCTTTGGACCATTGTGCGGCCCTCTGGGAAAAAAGGTTGAGAACCACTGCTCTAGTGTGTGGGGCAGATAAATGGAAAACTGGAAAACCCGGAATGGAGCTGAATCCGACTGACTGGAAAACGCTTGAGCGGGGAGGGGAATATCTCTCCGTTCCATTCATACAACCTGTTCCAGACCGGATGAATGTCTGTGTTGCTTGGTGACACAAAATTAGATCTTTTTGCAACTATTTTCATTAGCGGAAAAATAATATACCAAATACTATAGAACGGTTAGTCGTGCTTGTGTAATATTGCTTAATTATTGTTTTAATTATTAATGTATGTTAAGCGAGGAGTATCACGTTTGGTTACATGTAATTAACGGCTATTTCTGGCATCATAAAAAACAAGATGAACGTATTTAGAAACGTTGTCATTTATTGCTCTGCAAGCTGTTGATCTAAGCCCCGCCTTTAGCTGAGACACACTCACACATAAGGCCAAATACAAACACACACGCACACGCACATGCGATATACACTCTCGGTTCTGTATGGACTCGTTTCCCCTTACGAGAGGTGGAGAAAAGGAGAGGGGTGGGCTTCAGTGAGTGTATTATAACGACCGAATCACACTGATTTAAGCGTAACTTTCATGACCAATGTAAATGCGGTAGACTTCCTGAACTTTTGACTGGTCGCCTGCGTCAGGTAACACCTCCTATAGCTTTTGTTTTATATCTGTATTGCTTCCAATGCATTGTAATTTACCGAAGGGGTTCAGTTGAGCTCTGAAATTAACTGCGTAGTTGAACTGTTTTCTATCTGCTTTTGTTTTTAGAAGTATTTCACTTGGACTGAACAGCACAAGTGTTTGGCTGCTGAATGTAGGCCAAAGGTCATGAACAAAAGCGCAATAACTGAGTGAGTTTCCTCCTTCTCTGTATTCAGATCATCAGGGACAATCTGTGCTCCATGACGATAAGTAGTTCGTGCGTCAGATTCAATTGCTGTTTATGGTTACAATTAAGCATGTATAGTCATGTTAGGCTATTTAATAAGTGAAAACGTCTTTTTTTGCTTACCTCGCCCTAACCTGCCACTTGACACAATCAAATTATAATATTGTTAATGAGAATTAAGGATTTCCAGGATGAGAAGTAGTAGTAGGCGTTTAATGTAGTTTAAAACACACGTGCAAAGCTAACAGGAATGTAATATTTGTATTCATGTTGGTTTCATACATTTTTGATGAAGAATTTTACCATTTTGTAAATGTTTGAGTTTTTTAATTAGAATTAAAAATATATATATATTTTAAAGATAAAAATAAATGTCAAAAGNTTGTCATAAGTCATTATATTTATAAAAATGTTTTTAAATGTTAGCCACACAAGACATTTCCTAAGCATCGTTGCATTTGACATGTTTAAAATGTGCCTATTCATAAAAAAAATTTGATAAAAATAATGACCTTGACATATAGTCATGAGGGTCTGAAGGGGTCCTTTCTTGTCACATGACAAAAATGGCTAATATGTTACTGACTTTGATTTGGTGGACATGTTTTTATATATTAGTTTCAAAATTACTTCTTCTCTTAAAGAAATAATAAAAAATGAGACTTTTCTTTTTTATAATCTCCAAATAGTTACACCACCTAAAAATATCAAAACGTAGACAAAATCATAACTTTCCTGTTCTCCGTAGACCCCCTGGAGTACCTTTACTGCCCCCCCATGGGATCATTAAGAAACTATCTCTTTCTGTATCATTTTTTTCTTCACATATTATAAGGGTCACAGCACAAGAAATGAGGGCAGAGAAGGGAATGTGACTAAGCACCCTGCAGTGCCTCCTGTTTTGGGGACACAAGATTATTTCAGCTGTGAGGAGTTGCACAAACAGCTTGTACTCACTGCCCTCAACATTTAGTAAAAATCCTAAGTGTACTTTTTTTGTAAATTCTAAAAACAAATTCTTATTGAGAACATATGTGCAAACACTCAAGACTTCAAAACAATTAAAATGCTTTTAGATTGGATCTGTACACTGCCGTCTTTCTTTTTAACAGTCGATACGCAACAATGTCACGATGTGCGCATCCGTGATAGTTACATCACAGGATGTGCGGTGTCAAGTACAGAGCACAACAGTCGGGTTCTGGAAGTAAAAACTCCATTTCTTTTCTGCATAGGGAAATAGATTTTTAAGGATAACTTGTAAACCTTTAAAGACAGACCTACTGTGAGCTACAAGGTTATGGTATTTGCTTCTGCTGAAGCCATCAGCCTCCATTATTTAACCTTTTTCTTTTTTATATATATATTTGTTTAACATCAGAATTCCTGGTGAAAAACTACATTACCCATGATGCTGTACAGAAAATTACACCAATCAGAGAGTCGAAAAAAGATACCTATGTAAAATATATATATATATTTGCAAATGAGTAGTTTTATATTTCTCCATCATTTTTAATTCAATCATGCTATTTGCAGTGCTTCATGGGATTGTACTTCTTTCCCTCACTAAAGCCGTTGGGTATACAGTCTTGTACCTTTGTCTTTTTGTCTGATTTTCAAAAACTTTTTTGCTTCAAATCAAAGTTTGTAGTGTTGTGATTCACCTCTTAGCTGATTGGCTTGGTTCATGGCTTATAACTCTTTTTATCAAAGACTTTTTTTAAATCCCTATGGTAAAAATGAATGGAAAAAATATATGTATCCTCATAAACACAGTCGCTTATGGCTTACGTGAACATAAACAATTGAGAAAGGAAATGGATCTATGCATTCGGTCTTAAAGTGACAGCAGCCTAACATTCCTGCTGCTATCTGTGTCATTATTGTTATAAAAAAAAACTAAATACAAAGAGAAAATCACTTTTGTAGCTGTAACAAAGATCAATTATATTTAATTTATGCAGTGAAGACTATGCAGTGTTATTTCACATTTGATTATTCAATTTCTGTACCTGAATACTGTTAGACTTGCCCAAAAAAGCCATGTTTATTTCATTTGTATTTTTGTTCGATTGTATTTGTCTATGCTTTTAATTTTATTATTTTTTATGCAGATGCACTCCCCTACAAAATCACCCCAAACATTCTAGAATGATTAATTCTTTCCAAATAGAGCTATTCATCTAGTGATTTTTCTTTCTTTTACATTGCAATATGCATTGCAGAAAATGCAGCTACATTACACCATTAGAGAAATACAAAAAATGAAGATCAGCCACAAATGTTGTGTGGTTGATGTCTTTTACGCTGCTTTGGGGAACTGGACACTTATTCTAACTTTGAACATCATCATCATTTGAATGCCTAGCTCCCAGTGTAAGAGCTGGAACAACCAGATGGTACTGAACAAAGACTCATTGCTCTTTTTGACCTTTACATGTTTCAATAACCACTCTGTTTTAAACTTTGTTTGTGCCTCTCTAGCATCAGTGTTTTGACAGATGTTTACTTATTTTTCGCAGTGACATGGAGATGCAGTATGATCCAGATTTGCAGTTTAAACTGGCTTATCCAGATTCAGGAAGAGTTGACACAGGCCTCAAAATCCGAGTGAGGGGTCAGTGGTCCAGTAAAGTGGAGTTTATCTTAGCTGTTGCTGGCCAGATCATTGGTTTGGGAAATGTGTGGAGGTTTCCATATTTGTGTTACAAGAACGGAGGAGGTTTGTTCAAATATAACTGTGAGCTCTCTTTAAACATTTCAGTTCAAGCAGTTCTGGTTTTTATTTGTTTTTGTTTGTGTCCTATACTAAAGTGGTGAACATAAACTGTCTAAAAATAGCTGTGTATTTCTTTTTTTAGGAGTGTTTTTCATTCCATATGTGGTCTTTTTGTTTGCCTGTGGCATTCCTCTTTTTCTTATGGAGACTGCTCTGGGTCAGTACACCAGCCAAGGGTCTGTCACCTGCTGGAGGAAGATCTGCCCACTATTTGAAGGTGAATTTCATTGTTCACCTGTAATGTCAGTGTTAATGTACAATATAGTACATGTTGTTGTACTGCGTGTCAACCATAGTGAGATATGTTTGTTTTCTGTTAAAATTAGATTGTTGTAGTTAGTAAACACCCCATACACTGCAATAGAGAACAATAGTAGTCTGAAATATGAGAAGCTTCCTGTTTGAAATGTAAGTTACTTTTGTAATAGTCAGTTTGAAAAAAGGTTTATTGTGCGAGTATGTTTAAATAACATATCAGCAGATTTCTCTTCTAATGAGTCAGGATCCTCTATTTGTACTGAGTCTGACTTGCTTTTAAAATTGGTTTTGCTTTTGGTTTCTTGAAGCATTATCTCATGACTTTATTTACGGAAAATGTCATGCAAGGATGAAAACCACACACGTTACTTAACTTGTTGAATTTGCCAATTTTTAGCAGTTTTTCATAACTGCAGTTATTTTTAAATATATAAGCTCATAATAAATTGATACTTGTAAATAACCCATTTTGAATTATGTGTAACGTTTCAAAATTAAGGCTCCCAGTTGGTGAGAGATTTTCACATGTACAGAATGCAATAAAAATCCTCAAATGGATTACAGGTGCTTAATGAAAGTTAATCTTAAATTAAGCTAACTTCAGTTAGGTCAAAAAATACATGAGGAGAAGCGTTCGGATAATACAACATCGGCAATCACAGACATTCGCATTCGGAAGGGATTAGATTTCTGAGAGGACCCTTGAGTTTGCCGAAAAACAGTATGTAATTTGCTCTGGAATATTTACAGAGGTTGTGTGAGAAAAACACAGACTTGGTAGATTCGACAGTATTAAAATCGCAAAGTACATCTGTGAATTTCTCTAAAGTTCCCCTAGAAAACTAGTCCTGTCTGAATAGGGCTATAATTTATGTCAAACAAGAGTCAAAACTTCAAAGCCCCAAATTAGTCATACTATATTTCATACTATAAACTATTATATGTGTAAATTCATTATAAATAATCAATAAAAATGCATTATTAAATAATTAATTTTAAAATCTGAAACGGTATGTAATCTATACATATGGACTTCTCCAGCACATTTAACCCAAACATTCAAAGCAAACTGGTATTGAATTTAAAGGCTGATCAACTACTGTCATCATAAGAAATATCTGAAAGGGGGTAATTGTTGTGGTTTGCTTTTCTTTAGGTCTTGGATATGGGAGTCAGGTGGTCATCTTCTATTCCAGTACCTATTACATCATCATTTTGGCCTGGGCTTTCTTCTATCTCTTCTCTTCTTTTAGTGGTGAACTACCATGGGCTAGCTGCAGGAACTGGTGGAATTCAGGTATGTTACAATACTAGTTACTTTGAAAATTAGTCTCTTTTTTTTGTAGATTTTTAATAGATCATGTTTTTCCTTTACCCTTACAGAGAACTGTGTCGCGTTTGACCGAATGGGGGGGACAAGAAACCTGAGCTTTTTGGAGAATGCATCATCACCTGTTAAAGAATTCTGGGAGTGAGTTTATAAAATAACCAAAAGTTTATACAGTAGTGGCCAAAAGTAATGCCCAGCCAAGGAAAATTGGCATCTTCACCCCTTATTCAAATATTATTTGTTGATTTTGTAAGCATATTGTGCAGTTTGGCTTGGAGTCCATTGTTACATTTGTGATAACGCAATAAAACATGCCAAATTGTGCGGACATAATTTTTGGCCAGGCTGTCATACAAAGAAATTATGAATGCATGCAAAAATGAGAGCACCAATTACATATTAATAACTGATTATGTTGTAGTTAATGTATGTTTTTACCTGTGAGCTTTTTGTTTTTATTTGCAGTCTTTTTTGCATTTGCCTGCAGCTGTAATTTCCTTCTTTCTTTTTTTTCAAAATAATTTTCATATAAATACCATAACCCAGTTTAGTGTTTTGTTTTCCCTCATATTTAAATATAAATATTTAAATTAAATATAAAATATTTTCCTCATATTTTGATGGTTTAATCAAACTTGTAGCGTCATTAAAAACAAATATCCCCTCTGGACATAAATTTTGGCCACTACTGTATTTTGTATTATATTTTTATATATATTATAAAAAAAAGATGAAGTCTCCTGAAGTTTTGTCATTTTTATCAGGTTTGAACATTTGGTTTGTACATTTGTGAATGCAATGGTAATGGAAAACATGAAAGAAATAATTTAAACTAAAAATTATTAAATGAATAAAATNTCTTTAAAGTTTTATATATATATATATATATATATACAAAATATTATATATATATATACAAAATGTTGTAATTAAATGCAAAATGTGTTTCTTCAGGGGGACATATTCAAATCTCAGTTATAATTAAAGTATAAGTATAATCATTTAAATAACTTAAATGTATACTAACCCTAAATGCAAGCACAACTTTCAAGTGTTATTATTTATTATATTAGAAATAAAGAGATCAACTAAATTACAATGTGTGTTTCTTGTAGGAGGCGAGTATTGAATATAACTGGAAGTGTGAATGAGCTGGGCAGTGTGAGATGGGAGCTGGCTCTGTGTCTCCTGTTGGCCTGGATCATCTGCTACTTCTGTGTGTGGAAGGGAGTGAAGTCCACAGGCAAGGTGAGAGCTAACTGAAAAACTGGAACTTTGAAATATATATATATTGTATATCTCATAGAGATGACATCTGGCTGCATGTTGTCATGGATATTGACATAGTCCAGTTGATTCTGTTTACATACATTTAAATCAGGTATTCTGGATCTCAAAATTGGAGTGCCCTTGTTCTTTATTTTTCAGGTTGTGTATTTTACTGCTACATTTCCATATGTTATGCTACTGGTGCTTCTGATTCGAGGGCTTACGTTGCCTGGAGCCATTGATGGCATCTCCTTCTACCTCTACCCAAATCCAGTACGCCTTGCAGACCCACAGGTAAACAAGGAGATACATGAGTGATAGTAGTAGATGAAGATTTTTTTCTTCTATTTGTAAAGACATTTGTAGAATGAAAAGTATTTATGGTTGGTGCTTTTGTTTAAAATGATGTACACTCACATGACCATCAGGCCAGTCATATCAGTGGCCTAAAAACTTTTATTCTATTTCCCTTTTCTTGATGGCCGCAATCTTGATCACATGACAAGCTCGATGTTGTTCATTTTATTTTAGTACCTCTTATTCCGCACCTTCATTATTGGACTTTTTCAATTGAAGAAATGAATAATAAATTAATAATGGAGAATATTGTAAATGTTAGCATCTGAAAAAGCCAAAAAGTTCTGCTTTTATGTGAGGATGCATCCAAGTCTGACAGTCAGTGTCAATGTAAGTTACAAGACCATTGTTTAATCAGCCAGGGACAAATAAAAATTCTTAGAGCTCCTTATATAGGAAGTTGTTTATTATTTTTGCTTAATCACAGTGTCTACAGATGAATGTCAAAATAACTGATTAAGCATTTAAAGTAACTAATCGCTAAATAATCAATCAGTGACACAAAGTCATTCAGAAACTTAACTTGGATATTTCTCAATATGGAACTGGACCAGACCCTTCATGTGTCATGTATTGCAAATACCTAATGGATTGGTCTCTCATGCCTTTAGGTGTGGATGGATGCTGGAACACAAATATTTTACTCCTATGCTCTTTGCATTGGGTGCCTTACAGCTTTAGGAAGCTACAATAAGTACAACAACAACTGCTACAAGTGAGAGAACTTACGTCACGAGAAACCACATTACAGTACATTTAAATATAAAAACAGATATATTTTTAGAGCCATTAGCTGTTCTTACTCGTATGTACTATAGGTAAAAACAGCTAATGACTGTATAATAGACAGATTGCTGTGATGGGTTTTGACAGCATGCTTTGTTTCTGCTTGTAGAGACTGTGTTTATCTGTGCCTGCTGAACAGTGGAACCAGTTTTGTGGCTGGCTTTGCCATCTTTTCTGTTTTAGGCTTCATGGCCTTCGAACAGGGGGTTGATATCTCAAAGGTGGCAGAGTCAGGTAACAGCGGCTCCTTAATGTCTCTTTTGTTCCATACATTTCCCACACATTAATTCACATTTCTCTTCTTTTGCCAGGCCCTGGTTTGGCCTTCATTGCATATCCACGAGCTGTAGCAATGATGCCCATGCCTCAGCTGTGGTCCATATGTTTCTTCCTCATGATTATTCTGCTGGGCCTTGACAGTGAGGTGAGAGCACATTTTCTCTAAAGTACATGAGGTGTTTGACTGTTTGAAAATTGCATTTAGTTTTGACTGCACTGACACTATCGGATGAAACCGAATAATGACACCATTGTCTTCTGTAGAGCTGGTTTACAGCAGAATTAAACTTGTTACATAATGAATGAACTTTACACAGTTATTGAACTGAACTGAATCAACACTGAACTGAGCTGATTAATGACTGTTATCTTGCTACAGCTGCTTTATAGCAGAATTTGAATCTGTCTCATATTTGAAATTTGCATCATTAATTCTGTCACTTTTTCATTAATATATAGCTGCTCTGAAACAATTTCTACTGTATAAAGCGCTTTAAAGATATATATAAATGAGTACACCCCCTTTGAAAAGTAACATTTTAAACAATATCTCAATGAACACGAAAACAATTTCCAAAAAGTTGACAAGACTAAGTTTAATATAACATCTGTTTAACTTATAACATGAAAGTAAGGTTAAAAATATAGCTTAGATTACACATTTTTCAGTTTTACTCAAATAAGGGTAAATGCAAAAATGAGTACACCCCACAACAAAAACTACTACATCTAGTACTTTGTATGGCCTCCATGATTTTTAATGACAGCACCAAGTCTTTTCTGGGCATGGAATGAACAAGTTGGTGACATTTTGCAACATCTATCTTTTTCCATTCTTCAAGAATGACCTCTTTTAGAGACTGGATGCTCGATGGAAAATGATGCTCAACAGAATTCCCCATAGGTGTTCGATTGGGTTCAGATCAGGAGACATACTTGGCCACTGAATCACTTTCACCCTGTTCTTCTTCAGAAATCCAACATTGGCCTTAGATGTGTGTTTAGGATCATTGTAATGTTGGAAAGATGCTTGAGGACCAAGGGCACAGAGTGATGGTAGCATCTTCTCTGTCAGTATAGAGCAGTACATCTGTGAATTCACTATGCCATCAATGAAATGCAGCTCCCCGACACCAGCAGCACTCATGCATCCCCACATAAGGACACTGCCACCACCATGTTTCACTGTAGGCACCATGCATTTTTCTTTGTATTCCTCACCTTTACGACACCATACAGTTTTGAAGCCATCAGTTCTAAAAACATTTATCTTGGTCTCATCACTCCAGAGTATAGAGTCCCAGTAGTCTTCATCTTTGTCAGCATGGGCCCTGGCAAACTCTAGGCGGGCTTTTTTGTGTCTGGGCTTTAGGAAAGTCGTCTTTCGTGGACGGCACCCATGCATGCCATTCCTCTGCAGTGTACGCCGTATTGTGTCACGGGAAATAGTCACCCCAGTTTGGCTTTCTACTTCTTTAGATAACCTCAGTGAACTTGCATACCGATTTTCTTCAACCCTTCTCATCAGAAGACGCTCCTGTCGAGGTGTTAACTTCCGTGGACGACCTGGACGTCTCTGTGAGATGGTTGCAGTTCCATCTTTTTTACATTTTTGTACCACTTTTGCTACAGTATTCTGACTGATAAGTAAATCTTTGCTGATCTTCTTGTAGCCTTCACCTTTCTGGTGTAAAGAAATTATTTTCTTTCTCATGTCTTGTGACATTTCTCATCCATGTGGTGCCATTGCTGACAGCATGAAATGGGAAGGGGTTTTAACACCCTTTTATAGTCAACTGTCTGCTGGACACCTGTGTAATGAATAATTAGACTCACCTGTGGTTGAATTCTTGTTAAATTAGACATTTGTAGTCTAAAATTTAGCTTTGCTCCAGAGACTTTCAGTGGGGTGTACTCATTTTTGCATCACCCTAATTTGAGTAAAACTGAAAATTTTGTTCTCTAGTTATATTATTAACCTTACTTTCATGTTATAAGTTAAACAGATGTTATATTAAACTTAGTCTTGTCAACATTTTGGAAATTGTTTTTGTTCATTGAGATATTTTTTAAAATGTTACTTTTCAAAGGGGGTGTACTCATTTACGCTGAGCACTGTATTTGACAGCATATATTTCATATATTACATATCATAATTTACACACATTATTCTGTTAGAGTTGGTTCTTAATATTATCAAGAGTTTTGTGCACGCAATATACTTACAGTAAATGTGTTATTCAAGTTCTTCAGGACAGTACAGGGTTAAAACATAACACTGTCATTACATCTCATTCTCTTTTTCAGTTTGTGGGTTTGGAGGCTCTCATGACAGCCATAACAGACATGAACCCCAACTTCTTCCTCCAAGGACACCGTCGTAAACTCTTCCTCCTCCTCATCTGTGTGAGCTGCTTCCTCATTGGCCTCCTGATGGTAACAGAGGTGATTGTTCATAATTTAGTCATTACTCTTGTTATATTAATTGCTTTTTTACATAAAACAACATTTTTAATCTTTGATATTTGTTCTTTCCTGACTCATGCTGTCTAAATCAGACGAAGTAATAACCAATGAAAAAAATCTGAGATTTGAGTGCTGATCAATGTTGTTATATTTTTTTGCATTGGTTCAATAGGGGGGCCTGTATATCTTCCAGTTATTTGATTCCTATTCCTGCAGTGGAATGACCCTCCTGCTATTTGCCATTGCACAGTCAGTATGTATTGGCTGGTTTTATGGTGAGTAATAATACTAAATCAGAAATTACAACTGAACATATGCCCTATTAATACTCTTCTCCACTATTTGATCCACTAAATGGTGCAATCTAATTTAATATGTAGGGCCCTATGAAATCCTTTTTATTTTTTCTAAAATTCCAAGGTTTTTTGTTTGTTTTCTGTTTTTCTTCAAATTCCACTTTTTCCTATTTAATTTTTCTGGACTCTGTTTTAAAGATTTAAATTAAATTTTAGTAATCAAAAAGCATGTATTAACTGAAATCATGAAACATACAATTTAATAATTTTATTAAGTTTTATAGGGCCTTATGAATTATGTTTCTGTTTCATTTTATGTTATTTTGGATTCAATTTTAATGGTTTAATTAAATTTTAATAATAAAAAAAGCATGTCTAATCAATTAAATTCATAAAACCTTTACTTTTTTTAAGGGTTTAATAAAATTTTTGCTGAAATTATAATTTGAAACAAAATTGTGATCAAAAATGATGGTAAATGGCATAAAACATTAACAATTTAACTAATTAATCTGTTAAAAATTTGTTTAGTTGACAAAACGCCACCATTTATTTACAGACACGCAAATCATACAGACTTAAATATTTAAATTATCTTTTTGCACTTTAATATTCACAGACACTAGTCCATATCGTAATTTAAATGAGTACAGCCCTACTTTTTATTTACTCATCCAAAATTTGCCAAATTCCATAACATTCTGTTATACAGTAAATTCCATTTTTATGACTGTATTTGTGATTCAGCCAGTGTTTTTTTGCATTGCGGAAATCATAGAGCCTTAAATAAGCCTGATTTACAAATAAAGGAAGCATATTTGAGAATAGCTTAATTTAAATGTGCATGGTGCCTGATTAAACCAGATTGAAGGTTCTTGTGCTAAAATACTGTGCCAAAGTTTTAGCACAACCCTTGTGATATGCTGAACTACTATCGTACTATACAGTTACACTATTCAGGGACAACTCTACCAGAGTGACTGATGCGTTAAGTGGCTTCTCTAAGGACACTAGTGGTGCTAGAGTCACCTGCAGCTTTTTTGCTGTTAGCCCAGACTTTCAAGCAAAGTCACCACCATACTGCTGCATTGTGTTTATACTAGTAAAGGTTGACCATGTCATGAATCATAAACAATAAGAATTGAGCACAAAACTGGTGAGCATTCTTTTAATATGTGTAGGTAATTTACCTGGGCTGCATCCGAAATCGCATACTCCCTTGCTATATAGTAGGCGAAAACAATATGTGACAAAAGAAGAATGTCCGAATTCACAGTACTCATAAAAGAGTAGGCAAAAAGTACCTGGATGACCTACTACTTCTGGCAAGATTCTGAAGTGTGCATACAATGGACACCTTACTATCTCATGAGGCCACGGGAGAGGATTTGTGAATGGCAGTGAAGTGCCGCAACTGACGCTGGTAGGTCACATGATAATGACAACAAGGCAAATGTAGTATGTACAGATTACATTCATACTACACACATTCATACTATAGAGCACAATTTTTAGCGGTCACAAAGTAATTACTTATTAGTAAGATAGTATGCGACTTCAGACGCAGCCGTGGTCATTTCTTCCTTATTGTTTTGTATACAATCTCTCCTAAGACTTATGGTTTGTCTTTGGTTTTTCAGGTTCTGATCGTCTGTATGAAAACATTGTAGACATGATCGGTTATCGTCCTCTGACGCTAATGAAATACTGTTGGAAGTATGTCACTCCTATTGTGTGTATAGTAAGTGCACGTTTTACTCTGATTCAAGGTGTTATGGTTATATTAAGTAAAATAACTGCAGTGTTCTTCTAGTTCTTCACCATTATTAAAGGGATAGTTCACCCAAAAATGAAATGTTTGTAACCAAGCAGATCTTGCCCCCCATTGACTGCCATAGTATTTTTTTTCCTACTATGGTAATCAATGGGGGGCGAGATCTGCTTGGTTACAAACATTCTTCCAAATATCTTCCTTTGTATTCAGCAGAACAAAGAAATTTGTACAGGTTTGGAACAACTTGAGGGGGAGTAAATTATGACAGAATTTTCATTTTTGGGTGTACTTTCCCTTTAATTCAATTCCAGTTTATTTGTATAGCACTTTTCTCAATACATATTGTTTCAATGTAGCTTCACTGAAAACAGTTTCAGTGTTAAAATCAGTAAGTATTCTGTTATCATTGTATTATTATGAAGTAATACTTTTATAGAAGAACAAAAATTGTCTTCACCATTAATTCAATGAATGTCTTTGCTTCTTTAGGGTACATTTGTTTTCTCTTTGGTCAGATTCACTCCTTTAAAGTTTAACAACACATTCGAATACCCCTGGTGGGGCTATGCTGTTGGTTGGTGGTTCACTCTCTCTTCAACATTGTTGGTTCCTGTATGGATGATCTATGTCATCCTTGTCACTCCTGGTACACTGAAACAGGTAATTCCATGCATGATTTTACATTTAATTACTTTAAACTTGGCTAATTTTTACATTTAAAAGCACTTTGTTAATCTTTTGCAACTATATGCTTTGCCATTTTTTAGAGACTGCGTGTCCTTTGCACTCCAGCAAGTGATCTACCTTTGACATCAGAAAGACAAAAAGAAACCCTGTGACCACAACACAAAGTACAACATGTCCCGTGACTGATAGAGAAACATTGGGGATAAAAACATCCTTGGGCTGTATTTAGGACAACTTTTGATATCAGTAATGCCTTTGAAGATACACATTCTCATGAGATCTCAAGAAGGCCACACAAACTCTAATAGACTGTGTTTAAGTTATTGAATTTTACCATCATAGTTTCTCAGCTGTAAGCATCTAAATGTTGATCACTTCAAAACTGGAAATGAAAAATATAAGCATAGCTTCCATATATACCTTTATCTGAGGGAAACTCAGTTTGGCGTCATCCTTAAGTGTTGTAGCACCAACAACTTTGCTGTCTCATAAACCGTCAGAAGATATCAGTTCTTCGGAAGAAGATCATGGAGAAAAAAAAAAAGATTATCATGAGGGACCAGCCCCATTGTGGATGGACCAATGTTCATTACAGTTGGTATATGATTAGAAATTGTTAGATAATGTGTTATTTTGAGTTGGAGAGATGGTTTGTAATGGTTTAATCAGTGGAGCTCGCTATGATAGACTTTGTGCCTTGTAAAAGAAGTAAAAGGCATATTTGGTTCATATCAAACACGTCGCAGTGTTACAGTATTTTAGAATAGTAACGTATTTTTTACGTTTCTGTGGGTCAAACAGGCAGCCCTTTTCTATTTTGTACCTATAGGCAAGCGTTTATGTTTTTAGAGAGTATTAAAGAAAGTCAATTATGTTAGGGGGGTTATTATATTACAAATGTTACAGCATTCACTCAGCATTTCAACATATTTTGCTACTTAAATCTGCTTAGATGTGCAGTCTGTCTATATTTTAAGTAAAATGAAATTTAAGGGAATATCTGTAGGTCATTTAATCTTATCTACATTTTTATAACTGATGCACTAGAAAGGCCAGTAGTTAATAATGTTTTAATAAATTCTTTGTTCAAATCAACAGTAGAATGACTGTAAATGATTGCTGGTTGAAATGGGTTGACAGCAGCTTGTTTTTGCTATAAGGATTGTTTTGAATCACTCAAGCAAATATTAGACAACTAGGTAAAAGGTGAAAGCAGGAATTCTAGGATTAAAATGGTTAGAGAATAATGTTAGATGTGTCAGGTGTGACAGACTGTTAGTTATGTACTGTACTACTGTTTTACTGAGGTGCCTTAATTTTTTTTTTTTATCAATGTAATTGATTGTTACATTTATAATGTAGTTTATGTAATGACAGACAATGAAAATTCTACATTTTGAACTGCCATTTCATTTTCACAGTTACAAGTTTGACCATTGGAGATTAAAGTAATTTGAGTCTATAGCATGATAGTGGTACTAAGTTGCGTTTTTAAAGTAAATTTGAAACTTTTTATCATTCTCAAGTATGACAAGGCGGTGATGGTGCCCTAATTTGTGTACAACTTGGTTAAAGGCTAAAGACCTCTATTTGCAAATAAACCAAAAAGGCCACCCGAACTGTTTGGCAGAGGATGAAAAAGCAGGATGTTTGCACTGCAAAGAGGGAATGCCTTTCTTATTGATTTGTAAAGTGGGCCACTTACAATGTAGATTCTTTTGTGAACTGTGCCTGTACTCGTTTTGTTACACAGTTTAGGTTAAAGCAGAAAAAATATAGGAGTGATGAAATGCCAAAGTGATTAAATAAACAGAACATTACTATACTGTTTGCTAAAGTGGTTGTTTTGAGTATTTATATCGTAGGCTACTTAAAACATGCTATTTCAAAGTATTTGCATATAGCAACATTTTTTGCCATTTAACTATTGACCCTGTGTTAACACTACATCCCTATAGTCTCTCCTGCAGCGATGTAAAATATTTGAGTAAATGTACTTAAGTATCTTCTTTTTGACCACTTTGTACTTTGAATATCAAAGCTGTTAGCAACTATTACTCCACTTGACTACTGCTGAATTTGGAAACGCATATTAGCATACTACTCTTACTTGTTTTTCCCATATAATTCTGTGGCAAAAATAGTAAGAGTTGTATGTTAGTATGCGTTTCCGAATGCAGCACATTTATGCGGTAAATAATGCAGTTACCCATTACAATTTTCATGGCACCTAACTTTTTCTGCTGTAGTTTATTTCTGCTACAAAACAAGCGGCGCCATCTACAGGGCTTTGAAGGTACTGTGCGTTTTACCCTTACTCACCCAAACTTGTCAACAAGGCTACGAATGTTAGCGCATTAGCAGATACTAGATAGTTGCTGAATCGCAGGTGTTTCATGAGATGAGGACATGGCTGCAGCCGGTGATGAGGCCGAAAGTGGCTTTGACTATTTAAAATTACTACAAAGGCCACAAGAGTAAGAAAAATGTACATCCCAATGTACATTTGTCTAAAAGGAAATTGTAAAATAATTTTGTTTTGATTAAAATATATAATTATATATATATTTACACCAAATGTGGGGTAAAAGTTCTCCCAATCTGGGACAAAAGGCCAATGGAAATCAGGCGTAAAGAGTACCTGAAGTACCATACTTAAACAGAGAGATAACTTACAGCGAAAATTACTCCATTTCCACTTGAGTAAAAGTCTTAAGAGTATCTCATTTTAACAGTATTTAAGTATTTTACTCGTACTGAATGTAGGCTCAAAGATGCACTAGTCTTCAACACCTAAGAAACATGTCCGTGAAAGTCACTTTTATTTTCTAAAATCAAAATAAAACTGAGTAAATAAGGTCGACACAGCCTCTTAAACATCTACAAATAGGCCTACTTTTGGAAGAAGTTTCTTATTCTCACCAAGGCTGTTAAAAAAAAATACAGGAAAAACAGTAATAATATTCAAAATGACATATATTTCATATTTTAATATATTTTGAAAGGGACATTTAAAGTTGAATTTTCAGCACCCATTACTCCAGTCTTCATTGTCACATGATCCTTGAAGTCATTCTAATGTGCTGATTTGGAGCTCAAGTAACCTTTGTGGAATTTTGAGGAAACCATAATGTTTTTCCAGGATTCTTTGATGAATGAAAATTCAAAATAACAGCATTTATTTTATATAGAAATCTTTGTATAAAGCTGGTTATATCTGTCTTTACTGTTTTTGATCAATTTGCTAAATAAAAGTATTCATTTATTTGAAAAAAAAAAAATCAAATAGTACTGAGCCCTAACTTTTGAACAGTAGTGAACATACAGTGGTTCTGAATAGCATGTTCATATTAGACTTGCCTGTAAATGTAAGTCTTTAGTCAATGAGTGTAACGACTACAAAAACACACTACAGCTGTACAGTTTTCTTTGAATATTTATTGACAGGCCTGCTGTAATGCATAAAACTGTAAACAGAAAAAAAGTTAACAAACTGTGTATTATTAATATTATTAAAACTGTCTGAACCATGGGGAACATACTGAAAAAACATGCAAACCACACAAGTTAGTATTTGATCAAATAAACAAGTGGGTTTAAGAGAACAGTTATTTGAAATATTCCTATCTTGCCAAAAAATTTGCCTAAAAAGCATTTGAGCTTCAAACTTGTAATGGAAACTCAGCTCAAAAATATAGCTATTGAATTTCAGTCAAGTGTATCTACCGGTATCCAGGTTGAAACTAACCTGTTAACATTTTAAAATATAGTCCCAAATCGAGGACGTTCCCAGGATGCAGTAAAGAAGCATGCACAAGTCTCTCCAAAGTATCAAAAGTGTGTTTGTGAATGTGGGCCTGCTGCGACTCTTCAAAGAATACAGCGGGGAGAGTCGCAAAATAGGTTTTCCCCAAAGGGAGGATTGCACTTTTAGGTCCAGCTATCCACTATGGTCACTTGCATCTAAATATCGTACACACTTATACAAATATGATACAAAAAACATCAAGCCTCCAGTACACACCCCACCACTGCAAACCTAAACTCCTAATCTGATTATGCACAAAGTCGATGCAATTACACTGAATACTGTACAGTTACAGTACATCATAAGGTACTAGGTTGTATTCAAGTCTATGCAGTACAATATAAAACCATATGCTTTCGCATTAATGCAGCGGATGAATGCCTTTATGAGAGCTGAGGCGTGCACTGTAGAGGTTTACAGGTGGTCATAGGATTGTGCGCTTTGGTTTTTGTTGTTGTTTCTTTTCTGTTCTTGTAGGAATGTCATTAAGGTTTGCAGCTCCTCAATATCCCTTAGCCATTATTAGAATCTTTCCCAGCATTTGTTTTCAGTCTGAGAGATGGTGAGGTCAGAAGTCAAGGCATATAGAGGGCATGTCCACGCCCCCTACCCGCTGCCTCTCTCATGACGCAATCGAGGACGAACCAGTCATCCCCACAGCCTGGGCCTCCTGAATAGCGGCTGGAGTTTTAGGAGCCGTCCTCACTGTGACGTGGTCTCTTTAGTCCCTGTTTATTCTGATCTGAAATTCCACTCTCTTCTTTTTTCCTTTTTAATCGGCCCACCTACAAACAGACAACATTTTTAGATGCTAAAACTAATAGTATTTTCTTCAAACAATAAAGACAGCAGTTATTAAAAGGATAGTTTGCCCAAAAATTATTAACTTGCTATCGTTTTGTTACAAACAGGTATGATTTTTTTACTTATTTATTTTTTTCTATGTAGAATTGTGATCAGGCACTGTTCCAAAATTGGCAAAAAGCACCATAAAAATAGGTTTGATGCCAAACATTACAGGTTCTTGTTTGTCTCGTTAATAATTGAGCTTAACAGGGTTATTATAATTAACTAAAACTATTAAAAACATTTCTGTTAATTGAAATAAATTTAAAATAAAATAAAATATAAATATTAGTTGATTAACTTAAACTAAACGGAAATTAAAAATGCTGCCTTGGCAATAAACTTAAACTTGAAGCACTAAAATTATTAACTGGAATAAAAATGAAAACTAAAACTGAAATAAAATAAATAAACCTAAATAGCAATATTAAATTAAAAATGAAACAAAAATTAGCTTGAAAACTAAAAATATAAAAATAAAAGTTACATTTAGAGCAGTGGTTCTCAACCAGGGGACCTGTGTTCCAAGGGGGACACAGGATGGTTTCAAAGTGTTTAAATTAATAAATTATTATTAATTCATTAAAGTAATCAAACTGTAATCTAAATCAAAACACTTTCTTTTTATTTTTACCTCAATAATTGTTTTTATTAAAAAACATACAGTTCAACAGGGCATTTTCAAGTCAAAACATTTGAGAACCACTGATTTAGAGATCTACAGAAAAGGGGAAGATTCTCAGTCATTAACAAATTAAATTTCAGTCTGTACCTCGCACAAAAATATTGTGAAAAAATAATATCTTCAAAAGTCGAAAAAGTCATACTGACTGCATTTATTTTGCTTTAAAGTCATAATGAAACAGGTTTTTCTTATTGTGACGTACATCTGAGTGAAAGCTTCTAGAACAAGAAAAAATGTAGGGCGGGACTTGATTTTGTCCATCAGGAATTGATTGGATCATTGCTGTGATCTCATGTGAGTAACAGGTTGTCCCGCCCTCGCACTGAAAAACATGTCAGAAGAGAAGAGATGTTGTTGTAAGAGAAAAGGGAAGTTATTTTATTACAAGGGCAAGTGAATTTAAAAAATATAATAAAGATATCCACGGATAAATCATTTATAATAAATACTGCAATATTCTATAAAAATAAGAACTGTCAATTTTGATTTTATGGTGACTTTATGATGCTTTTTGTCATTTTTGGTCAAAATGGTCATAATTTCATTGTATGCAAAAGTGCTGTGAAACTTGAACGAAAGAAAAACCACACAGGTTTGAAATAACATGAGGGTGAATAAATAACTAAATTTTCCATTTTGAAAAATGTAATTTTACTTCAATTAAACACAAAAATTTCATTTGATTTATTTTGTTAACTGGACTAATACTTTGTCAAATGTCAATAAGTTGAGTACAACCAGGGGCATTGTTTATTCAAGTAAAGAATCAAGCACTTTCTAATGCTGCATTCATGAAATGGCAACATAAGGGTATTTGCCAAGAATAAACTTTTCCTTCTGGTCAGTGTAATACCTTGGCATCGTGTTCAGCAAACCTCTGGAACATGTTTGCATAGATCTTCTTGTCACGCTCATGGTGCTCACGAATCTTGCGCTGACAGATGGTAATCTGGCTGCGGGCAGCGCGGTTGAAGGAGTTAACTTGCAAAACTTGCCTAAAGTCCACCAGGGCCATGCTGAACTCGTTACGCAACAGACGCGCTTCACCTCGTCGATATAGAGCTTTCTCATTTTCTGGGTCCAACTCCATAACCTAGGAATGAAAACCATTATGACACGGTACAGAAAAGAAAATGTGTTCACTGCTATCTTGATATTTGTTCACTTTACCTTGTTGCAGTTCTCCACTGTTTGAGAGTACTCGCGCAAACGCAGATAGCACAATGCGAGATTCAGATGGGCCACTAAGAGGAAAGCCTGGATGGCTTGTTGCTGCTCCTTTCCTGCACCACACTCCATCTCTAACCAGTTTACAATCTGCTGGTACTGAATTACAGCGTGGTTGTACAGTCCAGCCTGAATATAAAGAAGGATATCAATTACCTGACTGCTGCCATCAAAACGAACAAAAGATGATCGTAGAAAGCATTTGAGCTCAAATTAAAAATATCTTAGATTAAATTATAACTACTATTATTAGTTTTATATATTTTTAGTATTATAAAAGTAAAAGCACATGTCTATAATAAAATAAAAAGCAACTCAGTAGGCAAGAATAGGCCAGTAACTGTATACCAAAGACAAAAGTGTAGACAAACCTTGAAATACTGTGTCCCTTTTTGTTTGACTAAAACAGCACGTTCCAATTTCTCTTTAAGGTCCATTTCCCAGAATTCTTTGGCCTGAAACACATGAGGAATTGTCAATGTAGGTTTTTTTAGGTTCTCTGTCAATTCTGTCTATGACCATTAGAGGGCGCACTTTAACTGTATTCTGGGATTTCCCACTCCTTTTTCTTAGACTTGTGTGTTTGAAAACTTAATTTTTAACCTGGATAATCCTATTTATTAAAATATATACATACATACTCACATATATCTATCTATCTATCTATCTATCTATACATTTTTTTTATATCTATCTATATATATATATATATATATATATATATATATATTCACACACACACATCA
>RJVU01019434.1:3136859-3226452 GCA_003731715.1 Anabarilius grahami | reverse complement strand
GTGTAGTTTTGGGCTTTTTTAAAGCTTGTGAACGTGTGCGGCGGAACACTATGTTCCCTTTTATTCTATGTTCCTGGCACAAATTCAGATTCTAGAGAACGATGTCTTGTGAGATTTATGTCAGTATATAATTGTGCATGTGACAAATAAAACTCTTGAATCTTGAATCTTAAACCTAGTAAAAAGACACGAAAAGAAAACAGAGCGGAGAAGGGAACATTCAGTCCAGTCTGCTTTACTTGAGGCAACGAGACACTACAATGACTCAAGGCTCTCAATCAAAGACCTTCTTTTTGTATCTATAGACACACACACAAACACTGAAGGTTACAAGAAGTGTATGCATTTCAAGGAAAATTCTATTAATGCACAAGAGCAGATATAGCAGCCCATACCTAACTAAAGACAACAACAGAAATGTCCATGTCTATTGTTTAAGGGACTTCATTTGAAAGCAGACTGCTCTGTACCAAACTGATCATTGTATAAATAACATATTTTTGCATTGAAAGTATAATATATTAATTAATAATACAAATATTAACCTCACTGCATGTAAGTTTAGGGTTTATGTCTTGAAATGACATGTGGCAGAGTGAAAATTAAGAGTCCAGGCTATTTGACTCACAGAAGACACAGAAATAGTCTGCTACCATCATGGCTCTAACAGAATTGCTGTGGAAACTTATCATTCTTTGAGCACAATTTAGTCTAAAAACCCAAGATGTAGGCCGTGAACATGTAAGTAAGTCAACAAAAGTCACAAATACAATAACAATTTGATTAAACAATGCTTAAAGCTGTAATTGACAAAATTTACATACAAATTTGTATTGTTAACATCTAACTGTACAAAAAAAGAAAAACGCAACAGCTCAGTGCTTCTAACTTTCTTGGAATCAAATGCTATGAAGTTCCTCGAATGGATCTTAAAAATCAGCCATAAAATGTAAAGATGATGTGACAACTCATCTTTCTATATCCCAACTTATACTGTTCTGTCCCACTGCTGACCAATCTGTCATTGTCTGTTTGTCCAACTGTGTTTGTCTCTATGCTTTTCCAGCCAACTGTCTCTAAGTCTTTCTCTCCATTGATCAACTCATTTAAAGGTGGTGTGACTTTTCTAAGCCCTTATTGGAGCTCAGTCTCAGATGTCCACAGTGTGGGGAGATTGCAACAGGCATTCCTGTTACAAAGATGAGCTTTCAGAGACAGTTGACTCATTCCATCCTCGAACATACCGTCCGCAGTCAAGTACAACATGCACTCACGCAGATTCCTAGTTAATCACCTTGTCAGACACCCAGACTCTTTTGGTACTGATGACAAACAAACTGTAGAAAACATCAAAATGTAATCATCTGTCGACAATGGTGGGTTTTGCAACTCTTGAAAACATCTCTTCACACTGAAATCAAGGGTGTGACCACCGTAGACAATGAGGGGAATTAATCTAACCACAATATTCAGTTAAGTGATGGTTAATTGGTTAATTCTGGACAATGGTTAATTCTTAAATCATCATATTTGATCCTCCCAGACCTAAATATGTGGTTATACCCCAACAAAAAAGCTATGCTTGTAAAAGCCACAAGAATCAACTTGCCATTTACAATAAAAAATGAGTTATAATCTAAACAGATTGTATAAAAAATATGCTTGAGGAAGCAGGTCAGCGTAACCAAGTTCTAAGCCGTATCTTGTCAGTAATAGTAGCCTATAACGATGAGTAGGAGACATGAAATTATATATATAAAAATATATATGAAAACCTGACTCCTCAGCACATCTCAAAGTACAAAAAAGGAAAAGCCAGAAAGCATTTTCAATCTATAAGCATATTGCTCATTTTTACACCATGAACATCAGTCTTTATGGCTTTGATGGATTAATGAGAAAGAGTCTGTGAAATAATAAGCAAAAGTGTATACAAAATAAAGAAACCTAACATAAAAAGAATATAAATTCACTGAGTTCTCTCGCATCAGAATTGAAAAGGGGTGCTTCATGTCCTCTCAATTACAATCCTCCATACATCTCAGACGCAACTACAGCACATAGCAATATGCAAATTAAATTATAGCTACAGTTTTCTTTCCAGCATTAGTATTTATTCATTCATTTTAATTAAAATATAAGCCCACACGGCGATATTTTATTTGATTTTGAAAATAAAGCATAGCACAGGCTTTTTCTATTGTCACCAGAAAGCTGTCTTAAGTAGCTATAAAAGTATAGGCTGCGCGATGGATAAAGAATCAGAACAAGCATGAAATCTAGACTTACAATATTTCCCTTTTGTTGCCCGTTCCTCTCATGTGTTTGACCATATATCCGTCCGTATGCAACTTCAGTGAGTCTTACCGGCGAATACAACCTGTGCCTAGCGGCTTAAAGGGGAATGAGCCCGCCCTCTCAGCGCGAGAGTACTAGATGTTCTACCGGCAGTATTTTACACTTCTCCACACCAATAATAATCAACAAGATACGCCTCTACGAGACATTTGGACGGGGGAAATGAAATGAGACTAAAGGAGGAGGAGTAAACGCGGGGGAGGGCAATGTAGTGTAAAAATTAAGGGCAGGCCTTGGAAACTGTCCACAAAGTAACACAATGTTCCGGCTGTACTGTAGCTCGCGCTGATGAGAACACAGTGTCCTAGTAGACACCCTGACCCGTAACCCGTTGTGAGCTGACTGAACAGCTCAAGTTGGGAACAGCGTGTACAACCACACAGTCAAGAGCACAGCGATACGCGGAAAGAACAACACGACTATATAATGTTTAAAAAACGTGGAGGTTTAAAGCGATATAATGCATTGCAAAAAAAAAAAAAAAAAAAAAAAATCCTGTTGCGATAAAATTGACCGCTAAAAGAAATTTACAGGTAAAATACAATGACAACGTTTTACTGGATGGCATTTTGCTCTCCATATATTTTGTAATTTGCATAATAATACTGGTGATAATGAAACTTAAAGCCACATGATGAATTATTGTTCATCAGAATGATTTCCATTAATCATGCCTAAACACCATCAGGGTATCATGACACTAAAATAATAGACCTAAATATTAATACGTTTTATTAACTGTTATTTACATAACTGGTTACCAAAATCAGAAGAAACTTTATTATTTAAATAAAATATAATCAAATGTTATGCCTTTTACTTTCATCTTTAAGCATATTGTTTTTTTTTTAAACAATACTGTATTGTTAATGTATATGCATAGTTTTGTTGAATGTAATATACATTTTCACATATTTTCACATTTCAAATCATTAATATGCCTACTTTTGACTTCCATACATTATAATATTTTACAGTAAAATTAAATTTATTGTCCACTAAATCAATATATTTCATTTTGTATTGTAAGGTAACAACCATTTAACAGGTTTTACTGTAGTTAAAGTCAAAAAAAATTCTGTTAAAGATGATACATTGCCTATTGTATTTTATATATAAAAAATAATAACGCCAGACAGTTGTAACATTGTACATTTAAAGCTAAGCAGTATCTATAAAAATAAATTATATTTGGATTTCATTTCTTACAGTATAATTTATGTTGAATATGTTGAAATCAAATCCAGCCTTTCAAGTTTGTATGCCAAATAACATCAGCACTGGCAACATGTTACCTGCCTCAAAAGCCTCTCTAGACTGGAACTGTTACAAAATGTTCCCGATTCATTCACCAGAGCAACAAGAGGTGTCAGCAGGAACACAATAGGTGGCATACGTGATTGTCTGCATTTAAAGGGATTGATTTCCCTTTTCAAGCCTGATTTTTTAAACAATAATTTCAGATGGATAATCCAGGAACATGGTGCGAGTGACAGAACAGATGGGCTCTGTTTAAGAGGTTCAAGTTATTTAAGATTCTCTGCAGATATATCAGGGATATATGATAATCCAGAGAAATGCTATTTAGCTCATTTATTTGATCGATTTGTAATACTGAAATATTTAGGATATATATATTTTCAAATGTGCCAAAAATATAATGAATTAAAATCACAGATCTCTAATATAATGTCAGCAGGCCTGCAGCTTTTCCAGGATTATCTAGGCAGTACATTAAATTACTCAAGCATGGAAAAGAGTAGAACAAAATGCTGCCTCGGTTTGGTATCTTAGCAGCAGGGATCTGCGACAGCTTATAATGTGAAACTGCTCAGTACGGATGGTACAAGAAAACAAGTGGGGGGCATTCAAGGATAAGGATTCAGACCAATATGTCACTCTGCCAACAAGGTCCAAGTGGACACTCCATGTAAACTTGTTTGACCTTTTTTCCTGTTCATTTTCAGTGATCATATTCCAATCTAGCAGATCAAAATCACTCTGTTAATTTGAATTCATCATCAACATTTTTTCTGACATGAGATTAAATGGAAAAAAACCACTTGTGGTTATGTTTTCAATTTACAGATATTTGTTGATAAAGAAATGACATTCTTGACTAATGTGGTGATTCGGAATATAATTAAAGTTTTCTTAAACAGTCCATTGTGGTTTCATTACATCAAAAGATCTTTCAAATGAACATAGTTTGTAAATTGAATGAATGAATCTCAACTTTTTCAGTGTGGACCATGAACCCACACTGTAAGTCCATACAAGTTGATTGAACTCAAAAAACAAATAAATAATGGAAACTTGTTGCCCTAAAAAAGTTAATTTCGTCTTGTTGAACAAACAAGACATATCAAGTTCTTTACGCTGGAAAGTGTTAGTTTACTTGAACTAAAATATCCTGTTTAATAACTAAAATGTAGCAGTTTAGGTCACTCAAAATATTAAATTGCACTAAACTAACTTTTATTTGATTTAATTTGATTGAGTTAAATTGAATAACTTCATTATCTTTGCAGAATTATTCTTTTTAAGTTACAAGGACAAAGATACATACAAAAAGGATTTGCAGTTTCTTATATATCATATTTCATACAGGAAAAGTTAGTTCAGTCATATATTTTATAGTGTGAACAGTTTTGCTGACAACAGGGTTATAAATTACTATATATGTACCTATATATAATATTTGTACCTCATATACTCGTGCAATATTTTAGGTAGAGGTTTAGATTTATCAAGAACATCTGTGGCTTGTGGTTTATTAACCACTAAATAGAATTTTGACTCATCCCCCACTTTGTAAAAAGAGAACAAAAATGCATTTACAGAACAATTAATGAACAGTGCTGGCCAATCACGACCTATCACTGAATTCCTGGTACCTTTGCATTAGATTTAATTTTTTAGTTGAAAGATTGGAGATAAATAAATCATATCCTATTTCAGAGGTCACTAATAGGCGGACCGCGGTCCGGATCCGGACCCAGCCGCCGTTCTATCCGGACCCGGACCAATAACCCATAAATTATTGACTTTTGTCGGAGCCTTTCTATTTTAACCCGCGCAGCTTTTCTAGCATCTATGGTACTGGTTTAGCGCGGCCCAGGAAACTCACAGACCAATAGCATGCGTTGTAAATCATGTCATGTGATACTACTCGAGTCAGAGAGAGAGAGAGACACACACACACACACACACACAGGGAGAGACGACGAGACGAGACGAATGAGAGACAACGTTTCACATGGCGTTCTCTAAAAAGAGAAAAGTGGACAGCGAAAACAGAGCTTTTAATCAAGAATGGACGGATTCTTACATGTTCATTCTTCCCACGGGCAGTTTATTTAAATTGATCATTTATTATTAGAGTACTTATTATTTCCCTACAGCTCAATATATAAAATGACAATAAATATTGTTAAAATATTATTCAATTTGTACTTTCATTTTATTTGACAGTCGTCTCTTGACTAGGCTACTTACATATTTTCATACAACTACTAGGCTGTGGCACTGAATGATAACACAAGTTAGTCATTGTGATGTTGCGGACCTTTGGTTGCTGATTTTTTTTCTAACTGGACCTCTTAGAATTTTAATTCAATACCCCTGTCCTATTTGTTATGTGTGTCACACACTGGCTTGACTTTATAATCTTGACTTGACTTTATAGATTCAAAGAGGATTGATGCAGATGAACGATGATATCACTTTTAATAAACACCAGGAACATAAAAACAGCAGCACAAAACATCAACACAAGACAAAGAACAGAAGAGAACCGAGGGTATAAATACACAGGATGATGAGGAACAGGTGAGGCAATGAAACAATGAATAACTAAGGCAACCAAGGAAACAGGAACTAAACACACAGGAACTGAACACAGGAGATAAGACTAAAAAGTACACTCTAAAAAATGCTGGGTTAAAAACAACCCAAGTTGGGTTGAAAATGGACAAACCCAGCGATTGGGTTGTTTTAACCCAGCGGCTGGGTTAAATGTTTGCCCAACCTGCTGGGTAGTTTTATTTAACCCAAATATTGTTTAAAAATTACTGTATTTCTTGCTTAAAATGAACCCAAAATATGTTGGAAATTAACATTTATTAATATGTTTAATAAACAAACATTTATTAATACTTTTTTTGAATAATATTTAAACAATAAACATTTATTAAATTGCTTATTAATAAATGCTCATCTTTTTGATTATTATTGTTGCCTCTAGTAATTATGAGTCTGATTTTTAATTTCCAACCTATTTTGGGTTCATTTTAAGCCAGACATATAGTAATTTGTAAACAATTGTTGGGTTAAATAAAACTACCCAGCAGGTTGGGCAAACATTTAACGCAACTGCTGGGTCAAAACAACCCAATCGCTGGGTTTGTCCATTTTCAACCCAACTTGGGTTGTTTTTAACCCAGCATTTTTTAGAGTGTATCAAAATAAAAGTTCATGAACACAAACACAGGGAATCATGACATTGTTAGATTTAAATTAGCTACTAAATAATTAGTGTGTCAAATAAAACAAAGTACAAAATATGGTTTAATATCAGAGACCTCCACAATTTAATATAAGTGGTAGTATGTCCAAAACATGTATACTGTTCTACATACACAAACGTATGTACAAACGTAGGCACAAAAATCCATCATCTGCAGAGCACATACTTTTAGTATTTATATATAAAATATGTAAAGTGACAGGTTTTAGGGTATTGGTTTCAGTTCAATTAATTTAACATCTGGTGTGTTCTAGGGCCCTACATCATGCTTTAAACTAAAAAAAATATATAATAATTTTCTTTTTTGAATTTAAATAGGCCTGCAATTAAACGGGTATACTTTTTGGTTAGATACTCTGACTTTTAATTGAGCATCCCATACTTTCATAGTACAATTTCTATGTACTTTTTACAGTCCTTGCTGAAAGGACACAGTGTAGCCTATTATTACACCACACTAATTCAGATGTGTAGAGAGAATATCAATAATCTGCACTCTGATGCAAAACACTCAAGAGGTCCCATGATTATATGGCAAATGTATAAATATAAACCAAAACACAATGGAAAGTTTGTCCAAATAATTCCAAATTACTTACAGGCTATGACAGTCCATATGCAAGATTATACACTTTTAGCAGTTATAAGCATGAGGCTAAGCAATGATATAGGCTACAAATGTTAACATTAAACAACATAATTTTCATATATTGGGGATTGTTCATGGAAACGACTGAAAGAACTGCATGCAATAAGGAGTGATTATAGGAGCATCACCTTGGCGCCAAATAATGTCGATTTTTTTGGTTACAGTCAAGAGAATAATCCTGTCCGTTTTTCCACTGGATTCTCAGATCAATAGGTCCGCGCGTCAAGAACTAAATGTTCTAGTTCACAGTGGCACGTGCGGTACAGGCTAGAGGTGGGCAGATCGATACTGATATCGATAATATCGATACCAACGTTGGTATCGGTATTGATCGATACCAACGTGAAAATATCGATACTTAAGTTTCAGTTTCTCTCGTTTTGCGATCTGGCCGTGTTTGTCAAAATGCTGCTGCTATCACAGAGCAGAGCAAGCTCTCAAGAGTGCTGCTCGTGCTCGACACTGCTCTCCTCCCCCTCTCCTGTGTTGTACCGTCACGTGACTCACCACTAGCGCTACCACCAGCAGTCAGGCGCGCGCGCCGCTCAGCCGCGCATTTCTAACAGCAGTCAGTCAGAGGCAGAGAATGGCAGCGGAGAGAAAGAGGAGCGTTGTATGGCTGTATGGCTTATATTTTGTATTTACAGTAATTGGTTTTTATTTATGATTATTATTTTTTTTAAATCCTGAAAAGAAGTGCACTAAAGAGGAGAAACGTTATTTTGTTCTCATTATATCGTATTACAAGGAGAATTTGTTTTACATTTTTTATATTTATTGTGAAGTAAAACTTTGTTTGTTTAAATAAAACAGAAGTAACCAAAAGTTGTTTCTGAACAAAAGCTTTTGTAGTACTGATTAATAACCCAAAATGCAAATCACAAAAACAAATTAAAAGTCATGAAAATTCATTTAGATTTAGGTTGAAGACGCATCCACCTTAATTATTAAAAAGTATCGGTATTGGTATCGGTATCGGCGATACTGGCCCTGTATTTACTTGGTATCGGATCGATACCAAATCTAGCGGTATCGCACACCTCTAGTACAGGCTCTGTTGACTGACTCATCGGCGCAACGGAGGTAAGAAGTGGTACTGAACTTGACAAACCTGGTCTTTCTCACAGCACACGCGTCGTCTGTTTTTAGCCTGCAATTTAATTACATTTAATACAAACGTCTGGGAAGTGGAATTAACATGGCATGTGTCACTGTCTTTATTCGCCTGAATGCATGGACCTGCTCATAAGCGAGAGGTAATAGTCTATTATAACCTTCTATGTACCGGCATTCTGGCAAAAACAGGAAATTGTTGTAAAACGTAGAAATATGATGTAATCTCATTAAGAGGTTGCAATATAGAACTGAAAACATGTAACTAGATTTGCATATTCTGCAATTGCAAGCTTTAAAAGAGATATAGTTTTATGCAAGCTTGTGTTTGTTTGTTTTTTCACTTTGGTTCTATGTAAATTAAAAGATGCAGCTTTTGCCGTTGTCATGACAACGTGTCTTTTCTTCTGCAGAGTGAGTCTAGGTGACTATTAAAGGGTCCAGGAAGTATAAATAAATTTCCATAAATTTTCTTTATAAAGTAACAACTTTTTAATAAACCTATTGAGACAGCCCTACCACAAACTCAAAGATAAGGCATTGATTTATCTTTCTGTAAAAGCCACACGTGTGATTACTTTAAAAAAAATTATGTTTCATTGCCAAATACCTGGTCAAGAACTGTACTACCCATAATTCTGAAGACTGATCCACCAATCAGAGAAGTCCTTGTTACTATGGAAATACAAATGTAATTATTGGCAAAAGAGCTAAACAGCGACCACCTTCTCCCATAATGCATTGCAAATCTGGATGACACTCTCAAACTATACTGCAGTACATACTGCCTCCTTGTTTTAAAAAAAATAGGTTAAACAGGTTAACATTTTAGACAGTAGTATGCTATTTATTAAGTTGCATGTGAGTGATGTCTAGATCTTTAAAAGAAATAGTTATTTTGCTTTTAATTAAAGTTTGTTACATTTCTATAAATTACTCAAAATACATATTTGTCACAACTGATGATGGTTCATTCATCACACTGGACATGGAAGGTCAAGTCAGTGTGTTGCATTGTGGGATACAGTATTCTACATGGTGTGCTCTGTTGTATTACGCATTTTGGTAGTTGTAGTAGGTCATCTGGGTATTTCATGAATCTAAAAGTACTGCATACTGTGCTAAGTATACTATACATAAAATAGAATGATTGTGAAAGTATCTGCTCTTCTGAACATAGACCGTAACCTCCATCTAAAAAAACCTGCCCTCGAAGGTAATGTCAGAAAACCAAATGACTGGCCGGCAGAAAGTACCTCAATGTCGTCTGGCTAAGTGATATCAGACGGTCATTGTTTTTCACAGAGGCAGGTGTGACATCTCAGGAACCCTTTTTTCAGTGATCTCTCAGGTAGGGACAGCACTAATAATGGGAAAAATAATCCTGGGAACCAAGACGACTGAAAAAGTTGGCACTTACTGTTTCGCACTGTATAAGGCTATATGTATATAAGCAAAGCAGATGAGAAAAATTCAGTCAAAATTGTGAACAGTCTATCAGTGTATACGTTAATGTTAAATTTTACATTTAATCTTAAATCTGTTTCAAAGATTTCAAAAACACTTACAAAAGCCAACTTTGTACCTCTTATGTCTTATCTCATGCATGTTTACATTTCAGATTAGACCAGTATTATGACATTTAACAGATTGTAAAATGGAAAGTTCTTTTTTTGGCGACAAACTGTAAATACTCTTTTTCTCTTTTTTTTTCTTTTTCAAACAAATGCTTCCACTGAAATGTATAGAAGTATTCTCTAAATCTAAGATGTATTTACTTTGGGTTAAATGTATCTATTAAAAATATGCTTTCCATTAAATCTAGTATCAATGTCATTTCATTGTGTGTGAGTCTAAGTAAATGATCAACATTTAAACAAAGCCAAACAAAAAGTGTGTGTGTGCTTCAGTCTGTATGTATATCTTGCTTTTATGGAGAGTGAGAGGGAGGGTTCATGAGAGGCTAACCAGTCATCAGGAAGCAAAACAGAACAGAATGTGCAGTACTAATCTGGGCGGAAAAAAACATTCTGTGCCGTGTGTGGTAACAGACAAATTCACATTGTCTTGCATACAAATACACATGGAAGAATGAGGAAAATATATAGGCCTATTAGTTTCTCAAAGGGATTCTCTTTTTGTTTAGACATGACTTAAGTATACAGCAATGAATATAAATGACAAAACCCCAAAAGAGTTGGAGTATGAAAAGGGTGAGGTAGATGTAAACATACATGCATACGTACTAACCTGCCTAGTGAGACAAAAATAAAGGCAGGCAGCGTAATGCTCTTTATTTGAATACGAAGCAGCTGTGTTACATAACTCCCCCGGTGTTTACTTAATCCAAAACAAAGGCTGAACTATTGCCCCCAAGATTTAGCCTAAATGAGTTGTTGAAGGTCTGACACCCATATGACCCCTTATTTTGCTAATCAAAAGGGTCATAATATCTTTTGCACAGATATTACAGCTCATATCACCAAAGAAACAAACAAAATAATAATAATTTACTTTTGTGGTTATAGCCTAATATATATATATATATATATATATATGGCTGTCAAAGCTATAAATTGTGATTAATCAATATATACACACAATATTTACAAACTTTTATGTTAGATGTGATTAATCTTGATTAATCAATCTGACAGCACTAATATAAAAAACATTACATAAAATATATAAATAAACAGTAGGTATATACATACACAAATGTATTTATGAATACAAATATATAAATAATTAGTTATTGTTATCAACTAATAAGAACAATGTTGAATATTGTGCTGAGTAGACCTGAAATAGAAGGGAGGGTTCATTCATTATACAAGGGAAGAAAAGGTACGGTGTGCTTTTTATAACTGTGCTGGACCTATTCGTCAACATTCATCTTTTAGACACTGCTATGTAGCCTTCAAATATTGTTGTCTCAGTTGTGTGATGGCTGTTTAAAGAACAGAAATGTAGCGAACTTCCGATATTTTTTAGGTGTGAGAGCTTTTCTTTTGACATCCGTGTTGTTGAAAACAACCGGAAGTGCTCTGTATGTAGATTTGCTCGCGAGGGCCTGCCTTTACTATTAGCGCGTTAGCAACGAGGTGTTTAGCGGCAGTGGCGCGTTTTCGATTTCGCTAACGCAAGCAAAGCAAATTTACCGGTAAGAAAACGAAACCTCAATTATTGACTTACTTCGAATAAATGTATAATTTGCGTATAACTTATAATGTAGTCGGATTTTGCTCATTTAAATCAGTTTTATATGCTGTTATTTCGTTAATGTCGTGTGTAGGCCTGGAAACGCTCGTGTTAGCCTTTTAGCTTGGTACATGAATTTAACAAATCTACTTGCTTTAAATTGAATTAGACTTTGAATGTTAAAACACTGGCTCCCTTCAAACAGTTTTATTATCGTTTGTATGTTTGTATTTTTCCTATAAATCTTCCTTTGAGTGGTCCAGTGTTGCATGCTGATGTTTTCATTGTTTCCAAATGTACAGCATCTTTAGTTACAATTTTGATTGTGCTTCATATTGCACCCTTTAAAAAGTAACAGCTGATACTTTTATCATCCAGTTTTATTGCGTATTCATTGTATCGGTGCTAATATCTTATTTCTTGCAGTCTTTAGGTGTGGAGTTGAGTTTGGGATTGGCCAAGACATGGGAGGTACGTCTTTATTACATTTATTTAACATCAATCCCAGCTATGATGCATATTAATTTTCTTGAAAAGGTGGCATAAACATACTAATACTGAACAATAAAAATACTTAAAACTAAACTGTTTTTCCCTCCATAGATCCTTCCCTAAACCGTGACTGTCCACTGGATTGTAAGGTCTATGTTGGTAATTTGGGCAACAGTGGTAACAAGACTGAGTTGGAGAGAGCATTTGGCTATTATGGTCCACTGAGGAGCGTATGGGTGGCCAGAAATCCTCCCGGCTTTGCTTTTGTGGAGTTTGAGGACCCCAGAGATGCGGCTGATGCTGTGAGGGAGCTTGACGGAAGGTAAAAATACCTATTTAAATTCAGTAAGGAAGTCATCTGAAACAGCCATTTTCCTCCAGATTAGATTATCCTGATTAAAGGAATGGTTCACCCAAAAATAAAATTAGGAATTTAATTAGGATAATCTAATCTGCAGGACTTTTATCATTTACTTGCCCTCATTTTGTTCCAAACCTTCCAACAAGTTTCTTCTGTTGAACACATAAAGAAGATATTTTAAAGAATGCTGGTAATCTAACAGTTGACAGTAGCCATTGACTTCCATAGTAGGAAAAAAAAATACTATGGAAGTCAATGGCCATCATTACCATCATTCTTCAAAATATCATCTTTTGTGTTCAACAGAAGAAACTCATACAGGTTTGGAACAACATGAAGGTGAGTAAATGATGAAAGGGTCATAGAATTGTATCTTGCGTGTTTATTGAAAACTGACCAAAAATGTAAGTGTATATAGATGTATCAGGGCAATCATTAACTAAAGCTAAAACCATTTTCATTACTTGTTGAAATAAAATTAAACATGAATTAAATTAAAATAAAATGTTTTTTTTTGTTTTTTTTTCAGCTAGTTTCCAAGGCAGCATTTCTCATTTTTGTTTAGTTTGTTAGTTTTCATGTATTTTCAAGTACTACAATAACATAACCTAAAACTTAATTCAGTGGTTGGACTGCATGATCTTGAAATGTGGCGTGCTCTTTACGCAAAGTATTTTAATAACTCCATGTTTGTCTTCAGAACACTATGTGGTTGTCGAGTGCGAGTTGAAATGTCCAGTGGTGAAAAACGGTCAAGGTATCGAGGACCACCCCCTTCTTGGAATCGCCGGCCACGTGATGATTATAGACGCCGCAGTCCACCCCCTAGACGCCGGTACTGTTTTTATTTTTTCTGTTCTCAAACGAGGCTAGAAGTCTTGATCACCTTGAGCTGAACTCTGACTAAACCATTCACCTCAAGCTTAGTTATGGGCAGAATGATGAGCATAGGTGTGGAGACTGACAAAACCAGCATATTTTCATAAATTTGGCAGAGATGTTTGAAACCTTCCCCTTGCTCTGCTTGCCCTGATCAGTTTTCAACAGTTGTATTGGTTAGCCAGTGCTTCATTCCCCTTACTGATGTCCTTTTATTCTAAATGACTGCATTGAGTTTTTGATAAGGGATATTCATTAACTTAAATTGTAGTCACGGATTTCCTGGGATTTTTCCCTATTTATACAAATTTCCATATTTTCCTTTCTGGAAAATGTCCCACGTGAATTGCTTAAATCTGAGAATTTTNTTTTTTTTTTTTTTTTTTTTTTTGTGGCTGGTTACATTATGATGATTGAAATCGTGAAATAGCCATAAACAATTACTAAATAAACTGCACAATATATTACGTTTTCTAATACGTTCATTTAATGCTCAGATTGTTTCTGAGAGAGCTGCATGAGCTCGTGGCACCATCTGCGGGACACCCTTAGCATGTTAACTCTCTCAGTTCCATGCCAAAGTGCCAAATCCGAGTAAAAATCGACGTTGAAATGGTGTTACTCGGCAATTGCCTGGTACCTTTTTTTTGACAATGCATGGATGTGAGAGTTTGATATGGCTTAATGCGATCCTCCAATCTCAATTATATAAATGCGTTGTATGTTTCAGTGTAAAGGCAAAGCACAGCACTGTTCATTTTCAGTTTCGATTCACAGTATATGTTTTTTGGAGTCACTTATAATTTGCATTTGGGAAGGCAACAAAGAGGAGCGTTAAGGTCTCCCTGCGCCTGCGGTTTTCCTCCAAAATAAAAGCTCAATGGTTTAATGTTTAAAAGCAAAGAAATTAGGACAACCATAAATGTTAGTATTGTATTTTACTGTTGTTCTGTAAATTAAAAATAAAAGGATGATTATTATTATTAATAATAATATACTATTATTAAATAGCTTTTTATTTTACAGTACAATAGTATGTACATTGCAATAGAAAGAAATGACTTTATTAATTTGGTAAAATATTTTTTTTTAAATAATAATAATTGCTGGGGGGTGTCAGGGCCCGGTTGCCATGAAAACCCTTAAGTTAAGAAAACACAAAGTTATAAGGTTAAGGGTATTCTTAGTGAAACATGGGTTGCAAGAAAAGAAACATTAAGGCTGTCTGTCATAAAGTGTTTTCCCTTCATTACTTGAGTGTTCCCTTAAGTTCTGTTATGCGTTGCAACAAAGTCCTTTTGTGACCATTTCACCTTCACTAGGAAGTACCGATGTGCATTTTTAACGATTGAAATAAGCCTGTTAAAAGCATGACATGAAACGGTGTATTGTCACACAAAAAAATGGATGAGCAGCAACGTTTTCATCACTTCCACTATGCACTTGAATTAATTAGGCCTCTTATGCCAGGCTTTCGTCTAGTGCTCAAAAGTGACTTCTTCTAAAAGAATATATTTTTTGTCCTTGGTCCAGTTTGATTTAGATTTCTTGTTTCCAGTACTGTAAAGCCAGTTAGCACACAGGACTATGCGCTGAGCCGTGCTGCGGCTAGGACACCAAAACCCACATCATTCTGTACTTTTGTGCTTAAAATCAGTCAATCTAATCACTATACAGGCAAAGTGGCGTTGATTGCATGAGTACAATAACAAGTTGGACAAATACAATGTAATTTAATGGAATTTTGTGCATCCTCCAGTGTCGTAGCTGGACAACATGTGTACACTCATAGAAACAATGTGCGCAAATTTAGGATGCTCTGTCGTCTGTCAGACCCCCTTTAATAATCTTCATAACTCAAATGTTGAAGTTGTCATTATAGCTGTATAGTTTAGTAAATGTTAAACAATTTTAAAAGTCAGTGGTCCGTTCTGTTCTGTTTATTGTTGGAGATTTTGTAACTATAGCAACTGCTTCTCCATTGCTGAGTTTTGCCAGAAACTATTAAAAAAAATGCTTAGTTTAAACACTTGGTTAAGGGTGATGGTTAAAGCCCAAGTATACTTCGGTCCTCCACATTCCGCAACGGTCTGTGTGATGTAATTTTTATCAGGAGGGTCCGCGGACATCAACACACACTGTCTGCGTGCAGACCAATTTTTGTGTCAGTGCGCATACAACAGCACATGTGCAAGGCGTTTGAAAATAAAGTCCACTAGATAGTGTGTATGTGCCAAAATTGTCTTTCCGCACTCACGGCCAAAGGAGCATATTTTGAAAGGCTTGCGCACTCAACTATGCATGAGAAGGAGCAGAATGCAGAAAATGAAGTATACCCAGGCCTTGATACATTTGTTGCAACGCTCTTAAAAAAAATCTCTTGCCTCAGGGATTTTTTTTTCCCCCCCCTGAGGGATTCCCCCTTCAATTCAAACCACTTAAGAGGTTTCATGCAACCGGGCCCAGGTTTTCCTTCTTTTTTGTCTTTAGCTGATCACTTGCCTGATTTCCAAAGAATCTTCTCATTGTTTGGGTTTTATGTCATTTTACTATTTATATTAATGAAGCTGACCACCCCACCCCCCCTTTCAGAGACATCACCAAGCCTCTACTCATCTACCTCTGAGTCAGTCAACTAGCCCTCTTTCAACATCATGTGACCAGCGTACACCAATCAGCTCACATGATCCAAGCATGGCCACCAGCCCATTGGTTCCTGAGCATGCCTCTCTCAGGCTCCTTCACCTCCTCCAACGTTAACCTGATCGGCAAAACCAACCACGCCACACTTACAACCAATCAACGGGTCTTATGCCCCTCCCCAAATGTCTACATGACAACATATCCTCAGCAGTCCTCATCTAACTGACATCTTCAGCCACCTACTGTATAGCTGTTAACATCTAGCAACCATCTGGCAAAATCTCCCCGCAAATTACGCCCTCCTGACCAGCACTCAGCTTCACTGCATCATAACTAGCTTGTTGAAAACAAAATAGTAAGTTAATGCCTTTTCCTCCCGCTTAATGACAATGAGTTTTGTTTATTTGGTGGTTTTGAGGTATGACCTTTTTTGTGATGGTAACGTGTATTTTACAATATCCAAAGAGTGAGGGTTTTTTTTCTCCCCTTCAAAACAGTACATTTATATCCATCTGTTTCAGTAGTTTTCATACTGAAACCTTGTTGATCAGTGCACAAAGGTTTGGAAAATGAAAGGCTGATCTGGAACTGCCACTTCTGATAGTTGATTTAAAAATGTATTCACCCATAATGGGTTTCATAATAACTTCACCAAAGGCAGTTTAGTATCTATTCTGAAAAAACTATTGTCATTGCGTGGCGCTTCATATATCATTAATATTTTTGACCATATTGACCCCTGACTTGTCAGTGTTTCTTACATCTACGTCTAGGTCTCCCAGGAGGCAGAGCTTTAGCCGAAGTCGGAGCAGGTGAGCTGCTTAAATGTTTTCATAATCCTATGATTAACATCACCATAACCAGTTTCCCTGACATCATTATTATTTATGGCTATTCCTATGGATATAGCTCTGTAACGTTGCCCTCCATCTTACGTCTCATTTCTACAATTCCTTAGCAATGTGGTAACTATGATTAACACTCATTCAAGTGTATTTACTTGGCTTTTATAGGTCCCTTTCCAGAGAGAGGAGAAGAGAGAGGTCTTTGTCTAATGATAGAAACTATAAACCTTCAAGGTCTTTCTCAAGGTCACGCAGGTAGGTTTACACTTATGAGTAGATGTGTAATGGCATAGCTGGAGTATTCACAGTTATGCTCATGTAATTTGTCTTATTTCTTTTCTTTTCAGTCGTTCACGATCCAATGGTCGGAAGTGAGTTGTTCAAGTCCAGCCTTGTCAGAGAAAGCATGTCTGTGTGTGTTCGTCCTCAACAGACTAGGATGATGGGAAAAGATGGATTTTTTTTTTTTTTTTTTTTTNTTTTTTTTTTTTTTTTTTTTTTTTTTGCCCCCAAAGTCTTTTTAAAATGTATTTTCCCCATAGCATTCTGAGTATCATTTTTTACTTAAGATATCTGTGCAGAAATGGGTAGCAATGGGTTTATCCTGCCTAAATGCCTGGAATGTAATTTTATGCTCTTTGGGCAGTGAAAGGTTCTGAATGGAGTATCTCATGTGTGTTGATCATTTGAAACCAATTTTGTATGCTTTTTTGTTTGTACTTCCATTAAAAAAAAAAAGTTCCTTATGAGTTCACTGTATGACCTCTCTTTGCTCTACAATTCACACTGATTCACGTTAACATTAGTTTTTGCGTTAGGTATCATGAACTAGCTATTAAGTTACTTGTACGTGTATTAATCTTTATTATAATTTCTGCATGTTAACAATGAATAATAGATTTAAGAATTAAAAACTAACCTATAATGTTGCAACAATAGTTCATATGCACTATGATATGCATTAATGTTAATTTAACCGTATTTTTTGGTTAAATTACTTTTTTGAACATCCCGGAAAGGGTATTTTAAGGTAAAAATAAAATTCAGCTTAATGTGAACGTTTTTTTTATTTATTTTTTTATGTATCATGGTTTAAATGGTATGTTAATGGGTTGCATTGGTAAGCTCTAAAATGTGCACTGAAGAGCCAGCAGAGCCCTGTGCTGTTTGTTTTGGACATGCTTGCAAAAAAAAAAAAACTTTAACAGCTAATCAACATAATTAATGGTTTAAACATGCACTTTGTGCAATCAAATTTTAAAGGACAACTTGTTTCTGAGTTACACAGGAAGAATGATGATCAACTGTCTTCGTAAAATGTATGCTTACCGTTCACACTTAACATGCGATGCAATTTGTGTCAACAATACAGGAAGTTGAGGGTAGCAGTGAAAAGGAAGCTAAAACTCCGTTTCCTTCAAAAGAGAAACATAGGCAACTAAAAGTGTTCAGCTGTGTGCTCTGCTAAAACCCCCAAGACTGCAAAGTACATGGATTCTTGAATCACCAGAAGGTAACGTCAGTTTATCATGGTACTTTCCTAGTGGCAAGCTTTAGGGGGCACGCTTTTACAGTTACGCTGTGTCATTTGCATTTGGAAATGCAAACTTATACATGTAAATGAAGTTTCATCCTCAGATTATTCATATAAACACTGGATTACTTAGTCTTGTTATTTAGTTTATTAGTTATTAGTGGAATGTCTTGTTTTTACATTTGAGTAGACTGTTGGTCTCACACTCATTTTGGAATTTTTCTGATAATGTCATGACAGAATATTTATCCATCTAACAATGGGTATTTACACACAGGTTTTTTTTTTTGTTTTTTGTTTTTGTTGGAGTCAGATAAAAACAGTAGTTGCTTCATCATTACTCATTTTCCATTAAGGTTGTGAGATATAACTTGTGCATCATAAGTTGTTATATATTGTCACTTAAACTGACTAAAATGGTAAAGTGATTGTCAGCACATGGTGAATGGAATGAGAATGCCATTAAATGACTTCTGGAGTTGTATAGTATAGTGGCATATTGGAAAATGAAAACTGCGATGACAAAATCTTGTTTTTGACATTTGTTATATTGAAAATATAACTCTTTAGCTTATATCTATCTAGTATCTACTTTTATCTATCTTGTTAGGGTGCTTTGAGAGCACATGCGTGACATTTGCTTCTGTGTATGAGTCATGTACATATGACGCATCACTAATGCTCTCTGGTTTCCTTTTTAATCATGCTATTATAAGTGTCAAAGATGTTTAGAAATGACTTATCCCCATTGTTTGTCTCATTATATGAACATATGACCAGCCATGTCAGGCAGAAGATCCAAGAAGAACCAGAGACTTGGTTCATCTCGACGAGGTCCTAAAGGTCTTAAAAATATTGAGCAAGATAAAGATGATGATGATGATGATGGGCTTCAGCGGATTGCAGAGAGTGGTGATGGGCAAAATGAATTTCACACCACAACTGATTACCATTCAGCCCAGTTTGATCATCCACCAGGTCAACAAACCGCTGTGTTAGAATGTCCTCCACATGCAAGCAGTCAAAAGGATTCACTCATGCAGACTGAACTGCCAGAACGGAAAAGAAAAATGGGATCAACTCGCAAGAGTCCTGGTGGGTTCAAAGTTGAGCGAAAGCTTGATGAGGTGAGGAGCACTGAAGAGTTAGATGAATATTTAACTCAACCAAACACATCAGCCACTGAAGAACAACATTCTCTCACAGAAGACGAACAATCAAGGTCATCAAGTTTTCCTTCTAATTTATCCCTTCAGACTGAAAGTTCTGGGTTGGGAGGGGATCCTCAAGCAACTTTTGTGGTTGTGGTTCCAGAAAATGAAGAAAAAGATGCAATATACCATCAAGAAATAACATCTCATTCTTATGAGGTAGTAAATGATACGCCTATAGACAAGACAGTGGGGGGATCTGTCCATTTTAGTGCTGATACAGTAGGTGAAAGTGATTTGTTGCAGGACGATTCAGTCATGTTTAATGAACTGAAGGCATTGAGTCACCAAGAAACCCCATTAGCCAGCACCTCTGGACAAAAAAGAAGGATGGGATCAACCCGCAGGCCTCTCAAAGGGAAAAACAGTGAAAATGTAGGTGTGCAAGAACTTTCGAGAAGCATGACAGAGAAGGAAAGAAAAGCAGAAGTCATAGACGAAGCAAAGTTCAGCACGTCAGAAGAGATGGCGCAAATGTGGGATGGTGTGGCAAGAGATGATCCATCATCCCACACAGAATCATCTTTGGTTTCAAATCAGTCTCTATTGGCTGAGCTAAAAGAGCCTAATGTTTCAGCTGGAACTGAAACTATGAATCAATCAGTTGTTTTTCCCCTTGTTGATCCAGAAAAGCCCCTACCTGAAACATCTAGCCACCATGGTACTCCATTACTCAACAAGGGATTGGATTTTAAGTTTGGTTCGTACACTGAGGATTTGGATGTTCTAAACAAAGTTTTGGAAGAAGCAGGAAGTCATTTTAGTGATAACAACCAACATGTGCCTGATACAAGAAAAAATACAAACACATCTCACAGCTGCAGAGATGTAAACACAGTAGAAGCCAAGGAGGAGGTTCTAAAGAAGAAAGAACCATCTACAAACAATAAAACAAGTAGTTTATCACCAAGACAGGATGCTCAATTAGAGGAACTTGTATTAAATTGTGAGGAATCTCCTTCACTAAGCCAACATAATAACTTTGATTGTTCAACTGCTCAACCTAAAGAGGGAGGAAATCCATCAGCAACCAGTTCACCACATGAGATGAGTGATGCTGTTAAAGAAAGCCAAGAGATTTATTTGGAAAAGAAACATGAAAATAATGTTTGTAAAGTTGTTTCAATAACATGTGATACTCTGACTGATTTAGAGTGTGTTGATGAAGATGAAAGAGGATCTGAAACAGACAATGGATTTGAAATGACAGACCAGAGTGATGCAAGAGATCACAGTGTAACAAAAATAATAATGGAAGTAAGAGATAATAAAGAAGACGGAGGAACGAGCACTGAGACAGTATGGATTTCACATCAGGAACCATGTGAAGTTTCAACTGAAAAAGAGGAGTTACATAGAGAACAAGAATACTCATTAACTATATCTCAAACACAAAGTGGTCCGTCACAAGATAATGCTGGGAAGATGCTAGAAAATAAGGAGGCTAGAGAAGACAAAGGAGACACTGAGAATACTGTAATTAATGATGTGACCTCAAAGTCAGAGGAAATGCTTAGTTTTGAAGACTCAGCAACAAAGACAGGATCTCATGCACACCAACAACAGTTTATGCAATCTCCTGAAAAAGGTTATGATTTAAGTGAAAGTGGGTATGAGGAAAGTGAAAAAGAAATATTTTTCAGTCCAGAATCAGAGAATATGGCTTTTGACAGAAGTGATGGAAGAAGTGAAGAAACAAAAGGAAGTGAGGGGATGGATGCAACAGTCCTGATATTAGATGTGGAAAAACCTCTAACCAATGTTAACACGGCATGTAATGATAGCGAATCAGATTTTCAAACAGAAAATCCAGAGCAAATCAGAGTATTAACAGAAGGGCAAAATTATACTTCCCCTGATTCAAACCTGGAAGCATTTCAAGTATCCGATAACGTTTCTACTGTGATTGATTCCAGTCTCCTTTTGCACGTAGTTGTAGGTTCAGAAGAGACAGACACCATTGCTGAGGAAAGTTATTTCAGCTCTGTCGTTCCTGAAGATTCTCAAGATTCTTACAAGCTCACAACCTTTCATTCAGAGACCCAGGGAAATGAAGGAGATGCTGAAATAGTGCCAGTAGGGGGAGACAAAGACTTAGAAATTCAAACACAGAACAAAGCTTTTTACTCATCAACCAGTGAAGCTGTAGGAACAGAAGAGAACATCCATGATGTTAGAGTTTTAGTTCGAGAATTTGACGTTAGTGGAGATACAGTAACAGTGGAGAGTAACAGGACTACTGAAACAGATTTTCTTCAAACTTCTGCTGACGCACTGAAATTATCTGAAAATCCTGAAAATGAGGTTTTAAGTGACATCAACATTGTTTCTGAATGTTCTCACAGAGAGGAGGTACATGCAAAATTGAGTCCAGTTATAAAGAGAAAAATGGGCTCAACTCGAAGACCTCTCAGAGGAGATACAGGGCAAAGAAAAAGAAGAGAATATCTTGATGAAAATGAGACAGTTGACAGTGAAAGTATGATCAATGTAGAGAAAGAAACATTCAGTTTGGAGGATGAACACATTCCAGGTGAATCTACATCACAAAGTTCAAAAGGTGAAGCTACAGAACAGGAGGTGGAAATATGTGAGAAGAATAATGTTGGTCCTGTTGAAGGGTCTGAATCTGATCTAACGCAGTCATCATTTAGTTTAGATTTAGTGTCTGAAGAATCCACTGCAGTAACTGTCTGTCACATCACAGAATCACAAACCCTCACAAAAATTAATGAAGAGTCCCAGGAAAATACTGGTGATGCTGAAAGAGTGCCAGCAGAGGGAGACACAGAATCACACCCTGAAATTCAAACAGAAAACAAAATGAGCGACTTAACATCTGAAGCAGAAAGAACAGAAGAAAACATCTGTGAAGCTACAGTTTTAGTCAGAGAAGTCGAGTTTATTGTAGATACAGTTACAGTGGAGAGTAAAATGACTATTGAGTCTGAATTGCTTCAAAATGATACTTTCACTGATCCAAAACTGGAAGCATTGAAAGCATCTGAAAATACTGAGAATGTTTCTTCTGTGACTGATACTGGTCTTGTTGTGCAAGATGATGCCACTGAAGCGTCAAGAGAGACAGACACAATTCCTGATCAAAATGACACCAACATCATTCCTGAAGATTCTCACAGAGAGGAGGCAAACTCAAAATCGAGTCCAATTGTTCACAAGCGAAAAATGGGTTCAACTCGAAGACCTCTCAAAGGGAATAAAGGAATGGAAAGAAAATATCATGATGAAAATGAGACACTTGACAGTGAAGCTATGATCAATGTAGAGAAAGAAACATTCAGTTTTGTGTATGAACCCAGTCCAGGTGAATCTACGTTGCAAATCTCAAAAGATGAAGCTAAAGAACAGGAGGTGGAAATATGTGAGAAGAATGATGTTGGTCCTGTTGAAGGGTCTGAATCTGATCTCACGCAGTCATCATTTAGTTTAGATTTAGTGTCTGAAGAATCCACTGCAGTAACTGTCTGTCACATCACAGAATCACAAACCCTCACAAAAATTAATGAAGAGTCCCAGGAAAATACTGGAGATGCTGAAAGAGTGCCAGCAGAGGGAGACACAGAATCACTCCCAGAAATCCAAACAGAAACCAAAATGAGCGACTTAACATCTGAAGCAGAAAGAACAGAAGAAAACATCTGTGAAGCTACAGTTTTAGTCAGAGAAGTCGAGTTTATGGTAGATACAGTTACAGTGGAGAGTAAAATGACTATTGAGTCTGAATTGCTTCAAAATTATACTTTCACTGATGCAAAACTGGAAGCATTGAAAGCATCTGAAAATACTGAGAATGTTTCTTCTGTGACTGATACTGGTCTTGTTGTGCAAGATGATGCCACTGAAGCGTCAAGAGAGACAGACACAGTTCCTGATCAAAGTGACACCAACATCATTCCTGAAGATTCTCACAGAGAGGAGGCACACTCAAAATCGAGTCCAATTGTTCACAAGCGAAAAATGGGTTCAACTCGAAGGCCTCTCAAAGGGAATAAAGGAAAGGAAAGAAAATATCATGATGAAAATGAGACACTTGACAGTGAAGCTATGATCAGTGTAGAGAAAGAAACATTAATTTTGGATGATGAACCCAGTCCAGATGAATCTTCATTAAAAATCTCAAAAGATGGAGCTAAAGAACAGGAGGTGGAAATATGTGAGAAGAATGATGTTGGTCCTGTTGAAGGGTCTGAATCTGATCTCATGCACTCATCATTTAGTTTAGATTTAATGTCTGAAGAATCCACTGCAGTAACTGTCTGTCACATCACAGAATCACAAACCCTCACAAAAATTTATGAAGATTCCCAGGAAAATACCGGAGATGCTGAAAGAGTGCCAGCAGAGGGAGACACAGAATCACACCCAGAAATTCAAACAGAAAACAAAATAAGCGACTTAACATCTGAAGCAGAAAGAACAGAAGAAAACATCTGTGAAGCTACAGTTTTAGTCAGAGAAGTCGAGTTTATTGTAGATACAGTTGCAGTGGAGAGTAAAATGACTATTGAGTCTGAATTGCTTCAAAATGATACTTTCACTGATCCAAAACTGGAAGCATTGAAAGCATCTGAGAATACTGAGAATGTTTCTTCTGTGACTGATACTGGTCTTGTTGTGCAAGATGATGCCACTGAAGGGTCAAGAGAGACAGACACAATTCCTGATCAAAGTGACACCAACATCCTTCCTGAAGATTCTCACAGAGAGGAGGCACACTCAAAATCGAGTCCAATTGTTCACAAGCGAAAAATGGGCTCTACTCGAAGACCTCTCAAAGGCAATAAAGGACAAAGAAAAGGAATAAAATATGATGAAAATGAGACAGTTGACAGTGAAAGTATGATTAATGTAGAGAAAGAAACATTTATTTTGGATGATGAACCCAGTAAAGATGAATCTTCATTTCAAATCTCAAAAGATGGAGCTAAAGAACAGGAAGTGGAAATATGTGAGAAGAATGATGTTGGTCCTGTTGAAAGGTCTGAATCTGATCTCATGCAGTCATCATTTAGTTTAGATTTAGTGTCTGAAGAATCCACTGCAGTAACTGTCTGTCACATCACAGAATCACAAACCCTCACAAAAATTAATGAAGAGTCCCAGGAAAATACTGGAGATGCTGAAAGAGTGCCAGCAGAGGGAGACACAGAATCACACCCAGAAATTCAAACAGAAAACAAAATGAGCAACTTCACATCTGAAGCAGAAAGAACAGAAGAAAACATCTGTGAAGCTACAGTTTTAGTCAGAGAAGTCGAGTTTATAGTAGATACAGTTACAGTGGAGAGTAATATGACTATTGAGTCTGAATTGCTTCAGAATGATACTTTCACTGATGCAAAACTGGAAGCATTGAAAGCATCTGAGAATACTGAGAATGCTTCTTCTGTGACTGATACTGGTCTTGTGCAAGATGATGCCACTGAAGGGTCAAGAGAGACAGACACAGTTCCTGATCAAAGTGACACCAACATCATTCTTGAAGATTCTCACAGAGAGGAGGCACACTCAAAATCGAGTCCAATTGTTCACAAGCGAAAAATGGGTTCAACTCGAAGACCTCTTAAAGGCAATAAAGGAAAGGAAAGAAAATATGATGAAAACGAGACACTTAACAGTGAAGCTATGATCAATGTAGAGAAAGAAACATTAATTTTGGACGATGAACCCAGTCCAGATGAATCTACATTTCAAATCTTAAAAGATGGAGCTAAAGAACAGGAGGTGGAAATATGTGAGAAGAATGATGTTGGTCCTTTTGAAGGGTCTGAATCTGATCTCATGCAGTCATCATTTAGTTTAGATTTAGTGTCTGAAGAATCCACTGCAGTAATTGTCTGTCACATCACAGAATCACAAACCCTCACAAAAATTAATGAAGAGTCCCAGGAAGATACTGGAGATGCTGAAAAAGCAGCAGTAGGTGGAGACACAGACTCACATTTTGAAATTAAAGCACAGAACAAATTGTTTGACTCAACAACCTGTGAAGCTGAAGGAACAGAAGAGATCTCTCATGATGCTTGTGTTTCAGTGAGAGAAGATGACAGTATTGGAAATAAAGATACAGTGGAGAGTGATATGACTTCTGAGTCAGTTTTTCTTCAAAGTTCTCCTGATGTAAATGTGGAAGCATTGAAAGTGTCTAAAAATGCTGAGGAAGAAGTTTCAGGAGAAACAGACACAATTCTCAAGCAAAATGACATCAAGACCATTCCTGAAGATTCTCACAGAGAGGAGGCACACTCAAAATCGAGTCCAATTGTTCACAAGCGAAAAATGGGCTCTACTCGAAGACCTCTCAGAGGAGATACAAGTCAAAGAAAAAGAAGAGAATATCATGATGAAAATGAGACACTTGATAGTGAAAGTATGATCAATGTAGAGAAAGACACATTCAGTTTGGAGGATCAACCCAGTCCAGATGAAATTACATCACAAAGGTCAAAAGATGGAGCTACAGAACAGAAGGAAATATGTGAGAAGAATAATGTTGGTCCTGTTGAAGGGTCTGAATCTGATCTCATGCAGTCATCATTTAGTTTAGATTTTGTGTCTGAGGAATCCACTGCAGCAACTGTCTGTCACATCACAGAATCACAAACCCTCACAAAAATTAATGAAGAGTCCCGGGAAAATACTGGAGATGCTGAAAGAGTGCCAGCAGAGGGAGACACAGAATCACACCCAGAAATTCAAACAGAAAACAAAATAAGCGACTTAACATCTGAAGCAGAAAAAACAGAAGAAAACATCTGTGAAGCTACTGTTTTAATCAAAGAAGATGAAGTTATTGGACATACAGTTACAGTGGAGAGTAAAATGATTACTGAGTCTGATTTTCATCAAAATGTCTCTTTCCCTGATGCACACTTGGAAGAATTGAAAGTATCTGAAAATGTTGAGAATAAAGTTTCAGAAGAAACAGACACAAGTACCAAGCCAAGTGACAATAACATTGTTCCTGAAGGTTCTCACAGAGAGGAGGTACATGCAAAATTGAGTCCAGTTGTTTATAAGAGAAAAATGGGCTCAACTCGAAGACCTCTCAGAGGAGATACAAGGGAAAGAAAAGATAAAGAATATCATGATGAAAATGAGACATTTAATAGTGAAAATATAATTAATATAGAGAAAGAAACATGCAGTTTGGAGGATATATCTACATCACAAAGCTCAAAAGATGCTCAAAAACTCACTGATGTAAACCTGGAAGCATTGAAATTATCTGAAAATACTGAGAATGTTTCTTCTGTGACTGATACTGGTCTTCTTGTGCAAGATGTCGCTACTAAAGGATATAGTGATATGACTACTGAGTCTGATTTTCATCAAAAAGCTTCTTCCCCTGATGCACACGTGGAAGAAATTCTCTCTGAAAATGTTGAGAAAAAAGCTTCAGGAGAAACAGACACAATTACTGAGCCAAGTGACATCAATATCATTCCTGAAGATACTCTCAGAGAGGCGGCACACTCAAAATCGACTCCAGTTGTTCACAAGCGAAAAATGGGCTCAACTCGAAGACCTCTCAGTGGGAACAAAGGACAAAGAAAAGTGAGAGTAGAAGTGTCAGGAGAAGAAGACACAGAAACACTCTCAGAAATTCAAGACCAGGATAATGTGGTTGATCACAATGTGACACAAGAAATTATGAAAATAATAGGCGATGAAGATGAGGAGAGAATGACCACAAAGCCAGTGGGTATGTCAGTGCAGCTATGTGATGATTTAGAACAAGAGCAAAGATCAGATGTATCTCAAACACAAACTGGTCCATCACAAGATGATACTGGCTCACATTTATTAGAGGTCCCAGAGAGAGCTGCAGATTCAAGTCATTCTGATCTTGTCTTGTCTGATGCCGTGCTTATGGAGGAAACTCAAATTCATGTGTCATCAGAGGATGTCATGAGTGACACATGTGTACCTTCAACAGAGGTAGTTGAAATGCATTCAGTCTCCAACAGATCTTTGCAGAAGAGAAAAATGGGGTCAACTCGGAAAAGAGGGAAGAGGATGGTAAATGAAGAGGAAGTTGAAGAAGAGAAAGAGGGAGAAGCTGAAAAAACAACAATTGATGATGGGACCATAAAGTCTGAGGAGAAATTAACTCTTGAAGAAGCCATTACAGGATCTCCTGTACATCAGCAAGCGTTTAGTTCATCTGCTGGTAAAGAAGGCCTTGACATTCAGGAAGTGGCTAGTAAATCAGATGTGCAGACAGAAAACTCAGAAGAAAGTGATCAAAATCAAGCTGCTGAGATGGCTTCAGACCTTCCTTTGGGAGATGTTGAGACATACTCAGTTCCTGAACAAAGTGAAATCATAAGCATCATTACTGAAGAGTCTCACAGAAAAGATGTACAATCAAACTCGATTCCAGTTGTTCAAAAACGAAAAATGGGGTCAACACGCAAGACATTCAGAGGGAACAAAGGGCAGAGAAGAGAAGTAGAATCCAAAAAGATGGATGGAGAGAGTAAAGGAATGGCAAAGGAGCAGGATACAGACCCACATTTAGCAACCAGTGAAAGAGAAAATAAATTGGATGAAGACGTTGAACAAAACTTCCCTGTTGAATTTTCTCATCAAGCAGCTATTTTGAACATGTTTTCTGAATCAGAAGATGGAGTGAGGGAAGTTTCTCTCAATATCCATGACCCATCTGATGTGACTGAGGAAAAGGGCATAAAGAATACTGAAAATGACAGTAATAGTCTGAATGAGGCAATCGATCTCTATGAGGGGACAACGGACAAATTTGTCTTGACAGTCAGTCGCGAAGATGTTCATCAGAGCATTTCTGCAGATTACCTTGATCAGCATGTTCATGGAGCATCAGAGCTTGAACAAACTGAAACCATGTGGCATGCTATTCCCACACAAGAACTAAAAATCACTCAAGATGATGTTGTTCATGAAAACAGCTCTCAAAAAATACCTTCCACCCATGAAAAGAGACGAAAGATGGGCTCCACCCGAAGAAAACCTCGAGAAATGCATGGGAAAAACATGGGTGACCAGGACGATATACTTGATATGGCAATGGATAAAGAAACTAAAAAAGCAGAGGATGATTTGGATGATATGCCTTTAGCATCAAGCATTAGTCAGCCCAAGGAGATGTCCTCAGAAGCTGTCAGCACCACAGATCTTGAATCTGAAATGTTAGTTGATGCAACTGATTTAAAAGAAGGTGAAAATGATTATCAGAATAATTCTGACCCCAGTGAACCAACTGAAACACCTGAAAATACTCTTCAAATATTTGAAAATCAGTTAGTAAATGTTGATGTTACCAAACATCTACAGCCAGAGACTGTTACAATTGAGAAAAGAAGGAAGATGGGCTCGACTCGGAAGAATCTCAGAGAAGGAAGAATACGGGGGAAGAGAGATGCATATGAGGACACGGAAACTGCAGACACACATCTGCAGATGTCTCAGGACTCTGAAATGAGCTTAGTAGGAGAACAAACAATTCAAGATTACTCTAATCAGTCAGAGGATTCACTTCTTAGTGAGATAGAGAGAGCTTTAAATAAGACTTCTCAAAGTTCATCGAATTATGAATTGATTGTCAATCAGCCAAACTCAGGTGACTTAGCGAATATTCCTGATCTCAGTAAGCTAGAAAACTCAGAAATCAAATCTCTTCAGCTAAAACCATCACAGAGCTCCAAAACTCACAGTGAACCCAACTCACCAGAAAGACGAAGAAGAAAAATCGGTTCAACTCGCAAGAATCCCAGACAGCAGATCAAAGCAGAAAGGGAGGATGAGGATAAAGAGGATGGGGAGATAGAAGAGAACTTAGAGACAAATAAGCAAAAAATAAAGGACCTTGAAAGAGTTGAGGTGTCTGGGGTGCATAATATCCCTGAAAATAAGCTAAATAAAGAGTATCTTGATGTCCCCAGTGCACACACAAGTGGCAGTCAGCTCGAAGAAAGCGGCAACCCTGTTGTCCAAGAAAGGACGTCGCCTTCAACTAAAAGGAAGTTTGGGTCCAGACGCACTAATAAGGGCAAACAAGGCCTTGGTAGGCTGGATGCTTCTAACAGTAGAAATGAATTAGAAGATGGAGATAAACCAAACGTCTCTGAGGTCGAGGACAATCTGCACAGTGATTTAACAGTATGTATTTCTTCGTTTAGGAAATGTCCTTAGACATGTATTTGAACTTGAATCTTTTATGGAAATTGTATTTGTTTTAAAACACTAACAAATGTTTTGTTTTGTTAAGGTTTGTGATCCATATCTCGGCTTACAACCAGGGAATCAACCAATTTCCAAACCGATTTCTGAGCAGAGCAATATGGAAGCCAGGTATGACAGAGAGCTGTATAAGAGTTCTTTATTAATCCCAAATCTCTTTTAAATATGAAAATAAACTAATATATCTTTTTTGTTCTGTTCCAGAAATGAAGAAGCTGCTCCAAAAGGCACTGGTGCTGGTCTTGTTTCCTTGGACCAAATCATAAAGCACGATAGAAGTACTGGAACAAGGCAGATGATAAATTTAAACAACAGGAGTGAGCAAAGTGATAAAACATTGTCCTGTAAATTAATACTTAAACTTTAATATCTAGTACTCATGTCAACAAACTGTCATATAATTTCAGATAGTGAAGTACAGTTTAATGTGGTCATGGTGGGAAACAGCTGTGTGGGGAAGACATCCTTTGTAAGACGCTTCCATGAAGGGCAGTTCGTTGAGGATTTCCGCTCCACTATTGGTGAGTGTTGCGATGGAGACGAGGGATTATTGATAACTGAAGTAATTATATAAACTACTATTCAAAGGTTTGGGTTCATTCAAAACCATTATACATTGTCCAGGATACTTTTGTAATATTATAAATGTCTTTACTGTCACTTTTGATCAATTTAATGCATCCTTGCTGAATAAAAGTAGTAATTTCTTTTTTTAAATATCATACTGATCCCAAATTTTAGAACAGTAGTGTATAAAGTGTCATGGTACATGTTAGTATATATAGTAAACATAAGCCTCTTTATATAGACCCTTTTAGTTGGGCGCCCCAAGGTCTAACAGACCTGGGCATATGTATCCCTCCTAAGCTTTCATTACTATATTAATTAAATATAAAACCATTGATAGCACAGGTTAAGAATGACTTGACACACTGGTCTACTCTTCCTGTTTCTTTATTAGGAAGAATACATTTAATTAAAATGACCTACCTAGAATTTTATATCTTCTTTCTATATCCTTTCTCCAACTGTCTTCAATAATAAACAAACTTATATCCAGATTTATATGGGCAGGCAGGAAGCCTTAGGTTAACTTGGAGGTTTTACAGCAACCAATAGATAAGGGTGGATGGGCATTGCCTAATTTTAAGTTCTATGCATGGGCAATACAAGCAAGAGTAATTATGGGCTGGATTTATTAACCTCCGGATGCTTCTTGGGTTAAAATAGAAATGGACTTATGCGGAACATCTGAGTTAGTTAATTTTTTAGATGGAAAGATCCCGATTTCTTCCGAATTAAAGAATTTTTCACTTATATTCTCAACTTTGCAAGTTTGGTCCGCAATTGAATTTTTTTTTTATTATAAACAACCATTATCTATTCTTTCCTCATTGGTAGATAATCCTAGCCTGTGTCCTAAAATGGGATCATATTTTTTCTCATGGCAACAAGCTATGATCTCTTTTACAAAGGTGAATTCATGTCATTTGATAAGGTTACATCTCATTTTCATATTACACAAAAAGATTATTGTAAATATTTACAAGTTAGACATTATGTTAACTCTAGAAATGGTGGGCTTTCCATTAGAAATCATGATCACTTTTTGGAGAAATTTTTGCTTGATAGCACAGACACCCAAAAGTTCATATCTAAATTTGAAAACTTAGGTTTCATCTTATGGGTAAAGTCACATCATTTAATAAAATATGGAAAGAACCATTGAAGTATCTAGGGATTATTGAAGATTCCAGTATATACCCATAAAGGGAAAATTGTTGTATAAATTTATATTTTATTTTTATATATTTTATATTTTATGTTTATTTGGCTATTTATATATATGTTAATGTAAATTGGATATGTTTTCTTTTCCCTCCATTGTGTTATAAAGGACATAGTGCATATGTACTCTTTTTCTTCTTCTTTTTTTTTCTTATTATTATTTGGTTTAATTTTGGTATGTTTATGGTTGTGTGTAGTGCTGGTTGTTCTTGATGTGTACAATAAAAAATAATAATAAATAAATAAATAAAACATACCATTTCTAGGAAGAAAAAGGAAAGCCTAAGTGATGTGTATAAATTCATAAAATAGAATAACTTAAAACTTGTGTACATCATACATATGTATGTTAATATTGTGTTTGCACCCAGGTGTTGATACCTGTGTACAGACTGTTTTGCTCCCTGAAAGAACTGTTAAACTGCAGATATGGGACACAGCAGGTCAGGAGAGGTAAGACATCAGAACAAAATAATACATGAAAAAAGAGGTTTGATGGTGTGTGATTTAACCCCCCAAAAAATCTTTATAAGGTTTCACAGCATCACCACACAAGTGTTCCACAAGGCTGATGGGCTTCTGCTCATGTATGAAATCACATGTTCAAAGAGTTTTATTTCTGTACGAGATTGGATCTCTCAAGCTCGGGTAAATATTGCTTTCATTTCTTAATTTTCCTTGTATTTTAGTCAAAATATAGAACTATAATATTTTCAAGTAAACCTAAATTGAGAATTTATTGAAAGTGATTTTGCTGAGAAACTATGCTATATCTCCGTTTCCTTCCCTTAATTGTATAATGACAATGTCACACAGGAAAGGGCTCCTGATGATGCCATCATGATATTGCTCGGAAACAAGAACGATTCTGCTAAACGTGAAGTCCAGATTCAGGAAGGGGTGGATCTAGCCAGAGTAAGAGTTCACTGTGACCTCAACAGTACTAATTGTTTTGCATAAGTCTATTTCTACTTCTAGTTTGGTTGTATTTTCCCCTTTGTTAGGAGTATGATATACTTTTCATGGAGTGCAGTGCTGCAACTGGGGCTAATGTGTCAGAATCCATGAGGACTCTTGCAGAGTAAGACTTAAAACAAACAAAACCCGTCACACAAATTATTACTTGTTTAATATGTGGGTTTTCTATCCGTGCATAATGACTCATTTCTCATTGCTACTAGGTTGTTAGTGCAGCGCAAGACACGGAAAGAGGAACACACAAAATTAAGAAGAGAACAACCACCGAAGAAATCTGGTTGCTGTTAAAAACACACTCCCACACACAGAGATGCATACCATTCAAAAGTTTTTTGGTCAGTACATTTAAAAAAAAAAAGAAATTAATACTATTATTCAACAATGATCCTGCAAAATATATCACAGCTTCCACAGACATTTTAATAAGAACTACCCTTTTAAACATTAATAATTGAGAAATGTTTCTTGAGCACCAAATCAGCATATTAGAATGATTTCTGAAGGATCATGTGACAGTGAAGACTGGAGTAATGATTGTTGAAAATGTAGCTTTGCCATCACAGGAATAAATTACACTTACTGATCCCAAACTTTTGAAGGTAGTGTAACTCTTCGCAAAAAGCAAAGGCAAAATATAAGCTGCTTATATATCGTTGCTTAAGGGAAATATAATTTCAGTATTTTATAATGTACAAAGCACAATAATGTTTTCATTTTTATATCACACATAATAATGTAACTTGACATTAAATATATGTAAAGTTACATTATTAAGTCCAACTGTAAGTGCTGAGTGGAAGTAAACATGAATACAAACAAATAAAAAACTATACTCTTACGATTCAGAGTTTATAAATGATGAAAAATCTCAATTTACTGAATTACTAGTTTGCAGACTAAATCACTGAGGTATAACTAGTCAGCCTTCAAAACAAGACACTACTTTAAATAAATTAAACTCACAAAACAATATTTTGTAGAAATATGATAACAAAAATGAGATAAATGTCAAAATGTATAGATTATTTCACTGTTTGTAAGGTCTTTGTAAAGAAAACATCTCAAACAGTAGCCAAAAGAGTTGTGTGTCGATCTTCATTTCTGAAATATACGTGATAAATATTAATGTTAACATACACATTCACTCATGACACACACAACTTAGTGCTTTGGATCATGGACAAACAAGATGCCTATAATAAGTAGACTGAGGAATAGGGCAAATACGATGAAGAAAATCTGAGCCGCCCATTGACTGTGCAGCACCCCTGTCACCGCTCTGGAGTGTTCAGAGGGAATCATGTTGGTCAGGTTCAGCATGTATCCCAATGTCCAACCAATATCTGTGTCTCCTACCTGTAACCATCATAAGATCATATATGAGTACAAATCCCCACATCACACTGATAAGACAGGCTTTATGTCAGGGGTGCCATATAAAAGGAAATTTCTAGAAGCAAGATACTGCTGGAGCAGAGGTCATCTGACATTGGTTGAGGCATATGTTGTGCCGTCAGTTTATGAGATACTACCATTGTGCTTTTGATCAATGCAAGTTACATTACAGTCCATTGCGACACAGGAAGGCTAATAACTTACATTGATAAAACTGTGTTCCTTACCTGTTTCTCAAAAGAGATTTGATCCCAGGTGTCATTGAACTTGTATCCTTTCAGCAGAATAGTCATAATATAATGAGCAGAAGCACAATAATCTTGCAGATATTTTGCCTTAATGGTTGGATTTTCAGCAGTAAGCTGCAGAAAGGAATAACCACCATGAATTTAAGGATCAGCATTATCAAATATACTAAACATTTAATCACTTCTCATCTCACCAGGCTTTTTACAATAAAATGTAGGATTATAATGTATTGTAATAATATCTGAGGACTCACAGTGGTCCAGTTTTTGTTGCAGTGAGTCTCAATAGTGGAAACAACCCGTGTCAGTGGAGCTTTTGGGGCAAGGCCAAGGAAGTCAAAGGTGTAAAAGTATGCTGAAAAAGCCTGCGATGGACATGAAATAGCTTTAGTTATTTTAAGACACGCAAAACACGAATTATGGCAAAAAGGATAGAGGATAATTTGATACAGACATCACTGAAAATAATCATTTGTAGGCTACTTCTGTACGTGTTCATTCAGGAATCGCTCTGATGGATTCAGTTCAGTAAAGGATTCATCAGAGTGAACAGTGCTGGGTAGATTACTTACAAATTGTAGTCGGTTTACTACTTCTAAATTAAAGACAAATTGTAGATATTAACGTAATCCATTACATTACACTTTTAATGTTATGTAATCGGACTACTTTCTGATTACTTTTAGATCACTCTTGACCTAACTTATACTACATCAGGGTTCCCAAGACTGGGGTTTGTAATGGAACTGCAGGGGGATTGTGAGTTTAATGAAAAGTTATTGAAGGGTTAGTTCACCCCAAAAAATTAAAATTCTGTCATTAATTACTCACCCTAATGTTGTTCCATACCTGTAAGACCTTAATTCATCTTCAGAACACAAATTAAGATATTTTGATGGAATCCAAGAGGTTTTTTTTATTCTCCATTGAAGGCAACGAAATTACCACATTCAATGTCCAGAAAAGTAGTAAAAACATTATTAAAATAGTCAACATGATAACAGTGGTTCAACCTTAATGTTATGAATCCACGAGAATACGTTTTGTGTGCAAAAACAAAACAAAAATAACTTTATTCAACAAATCCCCGTCTCTCAGCTATGCTATTTTCGTTGCAGCTTCCAGGTTCTATGTCCGAATGGCGGCTCAGTATTGGCCGACGCCTCTTCATGCGTGTGATGCTGACGCAGGAGCTGGCCAATAACGAGCCGGTGTTCGGACGTAAACACGGAAACGCAGCACTATGCCAACTGCTTAACAGACTGACAGGGAAGAGGAAAAATTGTTGAATAAAGTCGTTATTTTTGTTTTGCGCACAAAAAGTATTCTTATCACTTCATAACATTATGGTTGAACCACTGTAGTCACGTTGACTATTTTAACGATGTTTTTAGTAAATTTCTGGACATTGAATGTGGTAATTGCGTTGCTTTCAAGGGAGGATAAAAAACCCCCCTCAGATTTCATCAAAAATATCTTAATTTGTGTTCTGAAGATGAACGAAGGTCTTACAGGAGTGGAACAACATGAGGGTGAGTAATTAATGACAGAAATTTCATTTTTGGGCGAACTAAAAAAGTAAAATAATTTTAAAATAAAAACAATATAAAATAAAACGCTTACTAAAAAAGATTAAATATTTTGTTTTCCTGCATGTCGTGACCATTAACCTACATAAGAGAACAGTGAACTTAATTTGATTCATTATTATTATTATTTACTTACTTTAAGTAAATGCATTAGGTCAAAGAGTTTCAGCTGGCAAATTTTTTTTTTAAAAGTTGGGGAATCCCTGCATTGAATTTAATTAAGAAATGACGTGAGTTTGTACATTTTAAAGCGTTTGAAAGACCTTCCAAAGACAGGAATACGTGGTTAAATGACTCACTGAGTGAGTGATAATTCAAATAATGATTCATGTGCTCATGAGGAGCTGATTAGATATGCAGTGTTGCAATGTTCTGCATTTTGAAGAAAACACTTTTTAAAAGTAAAATGATTTCTATAAATGCAGTGACCAAATATTGTGTGGGTCTCAGTTTTCAGTGATTATTCACATGACTAGTGGCTGGTCTGTGTGTGCAATTCCACAAACTTGGAAGACCTTCTGAACATTTGTAAGCAGTAGGCTTTTTTTTTTAGAAAGAAAAATGTAAAAGTAGGGAGAATCAATGAATCATAAATACTTTACTGCCATTGTGAGAACAACATGTAATCAATAAAAAAGTGACTAGTCTGATTATGAATATACTTTAAACAGTAATATAATCTAATTACAAGTACTTACTTTTTGGAATCTGATTACATAATCCAGATTACATGTAATCAGTTACTACCCAGCACTGAGAGTGAATAATTCAAACCAGCAACTTGTTTTTCTGAACTGTTTAAAACGGGTGCCCAACCCTGTTCCTGGAGATCTACCTTCCTGCAGAGTTCAGCTCCGGCCCTCTCAACACACCTGTCTGTAATGATCAAGTGCTCCTGAAGATCTTATTTAGCTGATTCAGGTGTGTTTTATCAGGGTTGAAGCTAAACTTTGCAGGTAGATAGATCTCCAGGAACAGGGTTGGGCACCCCTGGTGTAAAAGAATCGGCTCATTCATTGGGATTCAGACTGCACTCGTTGCTCTGCATATTTTTGATTTACCAAAAAGTCATTTGTTTTTTAATCTAATAAACTGGTTGCATTGAAGCCATTGTTGTTTTCATGTGCAGTCTGCTAGGACAATTTGTTTCTTGACATTATTTAGAGATACACATAATATATAAGATGGTGAATTCATAACTCAGGTAAAATATTATTTATTTTGTTGTGGCAGGAAACACTGCAAAATAGACTTAATCAAATATTGTATAACTTTTTTTGTTTTTGCATGTCCATATAAGGTCAAAAGTTGTGTTTTCTATATTTTCCACAGTAAATGTTTTAATTTCCTTCATTACAATAAAGCTCCAAACTTAAATATAATGCTAGTAATTAAAGGGTTGATTCACCCAAAAATGAAAATAATGTCATTTATTACTCAACCTCATGTCATTCTACACCCGTAAGACCTCCATTCATTTTCGGAACACAAATTATGATATTTTTGATGAAATCCGATGGCTCTATTGAGAGCAAAGCCACCGAACTCTCAAGATCCATAAAGGTACTAAAAACATATTTAAAACAGTTCATGTGAGATCAGTGGTTCTACCTTAATATTATAAAGCGACGAGAATACTTTTTGTGCACAAAAAAAACAAAATAACGACTTTTCAACAATATCTCGTGATGGTCGATTTCAAAACACTGCTTCTGAGCTTAACAAATCTTTTGTTTCGAATTCGTGATTCGGATCTCCTGCTGAAATCACGTGACTTTGGCGCTCCGAACCACGGATTCGATTCGTAACGCTCCGAAGCTTCATGAAGCAGTGTTTTGAAATCGGCCATCACTAGATATTGTTGAAAAGTTTTTTTTTTGTTTTTTTTTGGTGCACAGAATGTATTCTCGTCACTTTATAATATTAAGATTGAACCACTGAACTCACATGAACTGATTTAAATATGTTTTTAGTACCTTTATGGACCTTGAGAGGTTCAATGGCTTTACTCTCAATAGTGGCCTCACTGAGCCATCAGATTTTATCAAAAATAACTTAATTTGTGTTCCGAAGATGAACGAAGGTCTTACGGGTGTAGAACGACACAAGGGTGAGTAATTAATGATAGAATTTTCATTTTTGGGTGAACTAACCCTTTAATAAAGATTTGATAAGGAAAGCAACACTCACAAAGAATTCGCCATTGACAGGAGGCTGATAGGCACCATCCAAACCACAGTCTGGTGATAAGGCACAGTTGGTGAGGTTAACAATGTTCTCCATTAGAGAAAGACAGAGGGATGAATTACCCGTTCCTGAGAAAGTGAGTATAGCCGTGGGGATAAAATTGTTTGGTTTGACCACACAAGGGGAGTTGTAAAGATCAGCCATAGTAACATTGAGTATATATCCTTTGTGGTAGCATGGGTGACTGATAAATTGTGTTGATCCAGCAGTCTGGATGAAGCAAAAACACCATATCAGACATTCACTTTGTCCATATTTTTAGACACTTTCTTTCTAAACCTACATACAGTAAAGGTGTTGTGCTAAAACTGGTATGATAAAGATACTGCATTATGTGAACCCTTTAAAAACCAACCTTATGAAGGTATGCCTGAAGTTTCCTCAAAGCCTGGTCCTTGCCATAGCACAAGTAGCTGTGTGTGTACAACTCATACTTGTACCCATAGAGCTGGAGATTAAAAGCTGAGTCTGGGACTCTCACTGGGTCTTTTGGGATGAATGAGATCTGTGTTGATGCACCACCAAGATCTAGAGCTCCAAGGATTGTTCCTGCTTTAGGGTGGATCCAAAGGCCCTCAAAAGTGTGCTGCAAGGAAAACCATTAAGAGGTACAGGATGTTCTAACAAAAGAGAAGCCATTAAGAGTGATTAAAAATCATTTTACTGTTGTTGAGTGATTGGCTTTACTGACTCAGTGTTGGCAAAAAGCAAGAATGAATATAGTATCACAATAATGTTCGATGTGCAGTTTTTGTGAGAAAGTAAAAATGTGCACAGTTTCCTGTGATGGTTAGTTTTAGGGGTAGAGGTAGTGTATGGGGATAGTAAATACGGTTTGTACAGAATAAAAACCATTACGCCAATGGAATGTCCCCACAATTCACAAAAACGAACGTGTGCGCGCGCTATGTTAATTCTGAAATTAAACCAGAAATTATAATCTTCATTATACAAGCGATGTCATTATCTGTATGGATTACATTTATGTTTTTTAATAAATCAATACATGTGTAAAGAAATAAGCTGACCCTCAAATTTGGAAACAACTGTATTAGTAGCCAATCAGTCCTATTTCCATCAGTACTGTAAAGCCATTAGTCACCTTGATAAATCTTTCCAAGAGGTAGTTGATGGTGATGCAGCCATAAGCCCCCTCCTCCATGCCAGAGAGTATTCTGGCCCCTCGGAAATCAAATGGATAACTTTGGATTGTTTTGGTGACTTCTACGAGGATGCTGTCTGCTTGACTTTGGTTCTGTAATCTATGATATAAATGATAACATTGATAATTTATGCAAATATAGATAAATATTTTCTCATTTTTTATGATAAATCAACAGATGTTGATACATTCACCTAAGAAGCCGCATGCCAGCAGTGGCACCGAGGTACACAGGTGTAGCCTTCCGCTGTCCTTCTGGTATTACTGCTTTGGCAACATCCAAGCATTTCTTAAGACTTTCTCCGGCTGCCGGTGGGTTCTCGACATAGCTTGATATGCCATCACCTATTAAAAAATAAATAAATAAATACAAATAAGAGATATATATATACACACACACACACACATTTGAATCATTATCATCGTTTTATATATGTGACTCTGGACCACAAAACCAGTCATAAGTCGCACAGGTATATTTGTAGCAATAGCCAACAATACATTGTATGGGTCAAAATGATCGATTTTTCTTTTATGGCAAAAATCATTAGGATATTAAGTAAAGATCATGTTCCATAAAGATATTTTGTAAATTTCCTACCATAAATATATCCCCAAAAAATGTTTTTTGAAAGAAATATGCATCGCTAAGGACTTCATTTGGACAACTTTAAAGGTGATTTTCTCAATATTAAGATTTTTTTGCATCCTCAGATTCCAGATTTTCAAATAGTTGTATCTTGGCCAAATATATATCCTATCCTAACAAACAATACATCAATTGAAAGCTTATTTAGCTTATTTATTGAAAGCTTTGTATGTATATATATATTCAGCTCAGATGATGTATAAATCTCTATTTCAAAAAATTGACCCTTATGACTGGTTTTGTGGTCCAGGGTCAAATATGGCCGATCTTACTATTGAAACCATTTACAGTATGTTACTTATATATAGAGTGAAAAAAATATATATAGTGTAAAAGAATTACAAAAAGTGAATGCAGTAACTAAATGACTGAATGCATTAGATCAGCTTTGACACCTTATAAGACATCATTTAATCCCTGAAAATGTTATATAAATTTATAGCATAACAGAACTGAGAGCTGTTAAAAGTTCCAAGCGCTGTACTCACCATCCACATCACAGCTCTGTTTCTGAGAGACTATTCCAGTGTTGTTCTCTTTGTTCCCCAGCCACTGGTACAGGAAGAGGGCCGTGTGAGTAGAGCCGGCATCAAACACAATCCCATACTGAGGAAGTCAGACAAAGAGCTCCATAAATTTAGACAAAACTTGATTTATTGGGTGTGATTACTTAGAGAAACACAAACATCCTGAGAGAAAACTTTTGGCAATAACTATCACATTCATGTTATACTACATGATTAATAAAATAGTGATTCACTATTAGTTTGTGTTGAGAAATCATGTAGAATTTGTTTGGTTGTTCGGTTTGCTTGTGGTCTTAAAAAAAACATGCTCTGGATTTTTTAATGTTGTTAGAAGTTTTTACCTTAGATTGTTTTAACAGACAGTCTATCCATGTGTGAAATATTAACCAAGCCGATCTCACGGCAATTCGTACGTATTTTACAAGGTGGCTGATTTGTACAAATTCATGTTTTTTGCTAAATCGTACGCATTTTACGAATTGAAAAATTCATATGAATTCATACATATGACCTACCCCAAACCCTGCCCCTAAACCTACCCGTCACTGGGGTTTAGACAAATCATATGAATTTGTATGAATTGGCCACCTCGTAAAATAAGTACGAATTGGTCGTGAGATAGCGTTGAATTAACTGATTTTTCAAATGATAGCACAACTATTTGTTAACATTAGTTAATGCAGGTATAATGAACTAATAATGAACAATACTTTTACAGAATTTATTAATTTAGCTTATGTTAATTTCAGCATATACTAGCTATACAACATTTCAACTTGTAGGCTATAAGTTAACTTAAGTGTTACTGTTATTTTCGTGTTTGTTTTTAGAAGGTTGAGTCTTATGACAATGTTCAATTTAATCAACAAAAATATTTTTAATAATTTCTTATTTTAAATGATTAAAAATAGGGGTTAAATGTGTCCTTAAAAAAAAATCTAAAATCTACTTGTGAATATCTTAAAACTAAACAATATTTTCAAAAGAAAATAGAAACATACTGTGTTCATTCAAAATCACTAATATTAGTGCATGTGTTCACAGGGATGTCATATCCCAATCCCATTTCCATTCTTTTTCCCTCCACTTTCCTGTCTTGATTCCAAAAAGGTCATGAATATTTTTTAAAGCAGTGACCTTTGAAAACTTTATCATGAAAAAGGATTTTAAAATATTTCAAAGGCAATGAATTGTCTGGAATGACCGGACTAGTCACGCTTATTCAAATATCATCAGGTGCCGCCAACATTATAACATTATCCGATAAAATACTAACATCTGCTTCAGATGAACTAAATTAAATAAACCACAGGCAGTGCCAGCAGACATGAAAAATGGAACTTGGAATGAAAGTTTCTGGTGAAGGCCTCCTACTAGGGTTGACTTACTCCTCACAGAATCGCATGAATCTATTAAGAATCTACACAAAACCACATCACAACTGACAGTTGAACATTTTTGCACCTGTGTTGAGTATGGCTGATCCAAAGACTGATGATTAGCAAGAGAGAGAATCAAAGCGATGATGGTTGTACAAGCTATGGCTGCCATTGCAGCACCCAATATTAGAGCTTTCATCTGAATTCCCATATCTGCAATCTGTCCAGAAACAAAATAAATGAGCACTACAGGTACAACAAGTTCTTCTACAAATATGGAAAGTTCATTTCATGACATTCCAAAGTGAAATAGTCAAATCCTTGATAAGACAAACATTTATCATAGCTTTATACTTCACATGCCCATTCAAGCCTACAAAGTGTACAAGTTAAAGAAAGTCAATGATTAACCAAGTTCTTCCACTGATCGTTGTTATTTTAAAGCTGACTGGCAGGTAGAGACGAATACCAGTAACAGATCAGAGAGAAAGCAAGTGTCTTACCCTTTCCCTCTCCTTTACTTGTTGAACTTTCTTTATGAACACACGTAGGAGACGTGGCTGTATAATAAAGACAGATATGCACAATGTTGCTACCTCCACACCTTTACTCCAGCCGGGGCCTCTGGGAACTGAAGTTATACTCGCACTTCCCCCCCCCGTATATCTTCAGTTCATTACACACACACATAACACGCTCACTAACTTTTCCTCTTTCACACATACAGTTGCTACACCCACCCTGGTTTACAAGCTCAAAGCTTCGTTGGACCAAATATCTTCTCTTATTTTTATATTATTGTCAAAAGTTACTTTTTTAAAAGTTTTTTAAAGAATTTAACAAGACGTCCTTTGATATGTGGGAACTGATAAACAACTTTATTTGAATAAAACCAAAAGCATATGCTAACCTCATCCACCAATAACAAATGTTACTTAATAACTAATCTCTCTGTGACTCTGTTGTGTTAACGTCCTTGGATTAACATTGTAGCTCCACACAAATTTACACAGACGGACTCTTGTTCCATTTGTAGCAGAAGTTGTGTTAACGTTGTCGGAATGAAACATCCTTCACAATGTTATGAAACCTTCACTAAAAAGTAATAAGTCTTAAAATAAACGTGCTGAAAACAGAAAAACATACACTCTGAGAAAAAAATCCTAGAATGTTTTATGCCAAAAAAGGTTCTATATTAGGAGAAATGCTTTCCTGTAGCTCAGTGGTTAGAGCATGGCACTAGCAATGCCAAGGTCATGGGTTCGATCCCAGGGATTGCACATACTCAGATACAAACGTATAGTATAATGCAATGTAAGTCGCTTTGGATAAAAGCGTCTGCCACATATGTAAATGTAAATGTAAATATCTTTCTGATATTATTACTAATTATCTTTCTTTTTTTGAAAAAATAATAGATTTTTTTCTAGTGATAAAGTATGTTTACAAGCTATGTATTTAAAAAACAGGAGAGTTGAGTGAATTCAAGCAAACACAATTCAGTGAAGTCAAAGCAAAATGACTACGAAAACCAGTATTTCTGACAGTCACAGTTACGGTTAACTTTTATAAATATTATCTTTTCAAACCTCATCTTTTCATCTTAGTCATTATTAACTTCTTGTTTTGTGAAGTGCCAAATCAAAGACTGTTAAAGGGATAGTTTGCCTCAAAATAAGAATTCTGTCATCATTTACTCTCCTTCCTGTAAATTTTTATTTTTTCTGGGGAGCATAAAAGATGGTATTTTGAAAAATGTAATGTCCATTGAAAGTCAATTGGGTCCACATGTAAGTTACAAAATACTCTATATGGATTTTAAAAGACATTTACAATACTCTATGGACTTTGTGTCCACCAATAAGTTGTAACCTGCAACAGCAGTAAATTCTAGATTAAATGTTAAAATATACTGGTTAATCTTCCTTTTGTGACTGACTTTCTGATTATTCTTTTTGCTTTCTCAGTTCTTTCATTCTTAATGAACAATGCATAAATAATAAATAAATGATTCATAACTCAGCAATAGTTGGTTGATGAATGGATATATCCTTCACGGACTCATATGCAGCCTGGAATTCATTTTGTCTTATATGAGCAACTTTTACAGTAAAAGTTACCTCTTAGATACTGTAAATGGCATGAAATACTGATATTATTTTATATGGATAACACCTTGCTAGCATAAACAGACTTGTGCATTTCTGTGCTATGGAAATGGCCGATTAGATATGGAACACGTGTGACAAACACCTTTTAGTTTAATCACCTCAGCATCCTGATTGAGGGATTTGCAGTAACCATGTACTTCAACACAAAGAAAACTAATTGCTCACGGTCACGCTCAATTTTAAATTAGCGAGAAAAAAGACACGGTTGGGTCAGGACGTATCGTAAATCACCGCTTAAATCTTGTATGAATACCTTATGCTGTCCTAAGCTGTTGTTCTCAATCACGCAATCCCTCCCTTGTGTGTTCTGATATTCGTGTTTTGAACATTTGAGCCTGTACAATTGAGATAAGTAATAGCAGTAGATGGCAGGTGCATAAATATCTGCTCGATAATACTGTGGGGACCATGACATTGACTTAAAACAGGTAAGGCGCACTGCTTGAGCAACATGATGTTCAGTTCACTTTGAAAAGCAAAATCATCTGGGACAAAGACTTTTTGCTTACTTGCTATTTGCTATAACTATTTACTTAATTGGTCGCATTCAGCAATGTTACTGATTTGGCCTGAAAAATACTACTCCACCTTATACATGACATTATATGCAGTGATTCTAAGCAAATTAAGGGCATTATCAGATCAAAAGTCATTATACTCTGTTATATCCTTGTGGTTTTGGTTGGTGACAGCTTAGTTATGTAACTTATATGCACTGGCATTTAGATGCCCAAAAAACATGGGGAGAAAACAATGACGGACCTCTTTTTTGTGCTTTAGAATTCATGTCAATGCACAATCAACTGTAAAAAAGAAAAGAAATTTGTAATCCATGTGCTCATGTGTTCTCTGTTTGGTGAGACATTAAGGAAAGGTTAAACAATATGGGTGTACGTGTACAAAGTATTACATCATACAACATACAGTATATGTATTTTCAATTGAATGACTTCAATGCCGTTTTATTTGCGTAGTGCTTTTCAAAATACATACTATTAAGATGAGGTAGGATGAGGAAGAAACTTCATCTAGCAGGAACATATTTAAATACATTTCCATTTTCCATTCCAGCAAAAAAAAAATTCAAAGCTTCATTTCCATTTCATTCCATCCATTTAGTTTTAAAAAATCATTTTCCTCAGTGGAAAACTACAGGATTGCTAGGGTTACAGAGGGCACATAAATATATACTTTTATTTTTGTATGCAAAAAATTATATAGTGAATAACTATAACAGATAAATAATGTTGATTATGTAGGGCTGTCTTTTTTTGCCAGTTCATATTATTAGTTTCCACAGAAACTTCATGTTATATTTTTCTCTATTTAATGTACTATTTAAATTTGTATAATTAAATCATTACAAAGGCTCTATTTCTTATGAAACATTCCATTTTTTGTTGTTTTTGTAATCAGATATTTTCTGTTTTCTGATATTTATCTTTTAGCTGGTGCTTGTCAGTCCTGATCGAACAGACCCAGGCATATTTACAGTATATATGCTGCTAAATAATAATTATACATTATATGGAAATAGTAAACTCCTCCCTCTTTTTAAATCGTTGTAATTTAATTTGAGGGTTTTTCACGGCCCAAATAAATGTGTAAAAATGTGTACCATTATTTAAATATGAACAGTTTCAAATAATAATCAAGTAATATTTTAGGCAGAATAATCATTTAAATGATCTGTTCTTCCTGTAGTTTTAAGGACGAGTGTATAGGTTTGCTTTGATTCCATTTGTGAACATAAATCAATAGTAAAGACATAATATAGCAATTATGTAAAATAAGCAAACATGTGCATATAATAAACTGTGTCCTTTTTATAGGGGTCAGGTCATATACTTTTGAGTCACACCGTTAAACCATTAAAATGTGTTTTTATAATAAACTGATGTTTGATAGACCGAGATATCAGCATTTTGTTGTATTTAAAGGGTTATTTGTGACTAACTGACTGTAAAAATATACAATAAATTATTGTAGCAAAAGTAAAGGTTTTCATTTTCATTTTTCACAATGGAGAAATGTACATAATCAGTCTCAGTGAATGCACTTTATGTTATTTGTTTAAACATTTACAACTGCAATATGTTTGGTGAACACTGTGCATATTGTGTAAACTGTAATATTTAATCTTTCAAATTTGTGTAGCCTATTTGTTGTAATTTGAACCACACCTGCTCTATCAATAGGTGTTGGCAGTGGTAGCTAATGTCATCAGACAAATCTTTCACAATATCTTTAAGCAACCCTATTAAAAGAAAACTACTGACTTCTCGGTTTTAAACTCACCATTTCCCAAACCACTATATAACAAAAATTCCAATAAGACTAGATTTTAGTTTACACTAGCATTTTAGTTTGGAAAAAAATTCACAAAATTGCTCTAATTTAAGAGGATTTCGAATTTGAATTAGGCGGTTGAATTCAACACCGCCAGGGAGAAAAAAATCAACATTTGTGCAATTAAATTTCAGTTACACTTTACTATAAGGTTCATTAGTTAATATATTAACTAACATGAACTAACCATGAGCAATACATTTGTTACTGTATTTACTAATCTTCGTTAACGTTAGTTAATGAAAATACAGTTGTTCGTTGTTTGTTCATGTTAGTTCACAGTGCATTAACTGATGTTAACAAGATTTTAATAATGTATTAGTAAATGTTGAAATTAACATTAACAAAGATTAATAAATGCTGTAGAAGTGCAGTTCATTATTAGTTAATGTTAATTAATGTAGTTAACTAATGTTAACTAATGAACCTTATTGTAAAGTGTTACCTAAATTTCAAACAGAATCTCATAGTTAAAGAAATAAATGTAATAATGTTAGTACAAGTTAAGATATTGTTTAACTATCTTTTGAAATGTTCATATAATAAGTTGATAACAGACTGAATGTCTTAGTATTATTAGATAAATCAACTACACAAAATGTGACATTAATTAATATCATAAAATCCATTGCAAAACCTTACTGATGTTTGTGCTGTTGTTTTCCCATGGATGCCAATTCCTTTATGTTCCTTGATATGGAGAATATGGGGGAAAACCTGTAAGTTGATTAGCTCACAAAACTCAAACAGATTTTTGATTGAAATATATTCGATGAAATCTCTTGTATATTAAGAAATACTGTATATGATTGGAAGACGACAATATTATGCATACTTTCAACTAATACCTTAGCAGCATGGCGTACACGTTGAACTGAGATATATCATCCACTAGAGGACGCTACTGCAACTGTGATGCTGTAACGCCAGTAGAAGAAGACGGTCACGCCAGAATTTCAACACAGCAGCGTGTGAATTTGTTGGTCCCCTGCCTGACAGCCATATCGGTCATTTACTTCTTGTTTATATTTCACTGAAGCTTGTAACATTCATTTCTGGACGAAGATGACCACGCAGGCTGTACGTCTTTTCCGTAGAATGGATGGTCTGTTTGCTGTGTACAAACCGCAGGGAGTTCACTGGAAACTTGTTCGTGACACTATAGAGACCAATTTACTGAAAGGTAGTGTCTGCGTCACTTGTACAGTACATTCTTATAGTTGATGACATAATTTCCTTGTGATAAGTTATGAATTAATTTAATTGTGATACATCATTATCAATGCGACTGAAATCTGCATCTTTCTTTCTTCAGAGCTGAACTCTTGTCCTCCACCAGCTCCTCAGCTTGCAGTGCAGTTCCAGCTTCTTTCAAGTGGAGAGAACAACAGCTCTAAAGATCTCATATTGTCACCCTCTTTGCTTCCTACTCTTGCAGACCATCCTCTAGGTTAGTGGGTAGACCTTACAAAAGCATGTGAAATTCATTTAAAAAAAAAAAAAAAACTTTGTTATAATGCCATTGCATTATTTTCATATCTATTAAGAATTACTTTATTACAAAGATTTTTTTTTTTGATCATTCATTAAAGCTGGTGTAACAAATACCATAATGTATATATATTTTACTATTTTCTTATTCTCTGTTGTAGTGACTGGGCCTCAGTTTAACAAGGTTCATGTTGGAGTCGGTCATCGCTTGGATGCTTTTTCCTCTGGAGTGTTAGGTGACAGACAATTGAAACCTTCTAAAGTGATTTAATGTGTGATTCACTCTGTGCTCAATTCTCTTGTGGTTCTATCTCAGTTTTAGGTGTTGGGAAAGGAAATGGAGTGCTGGAGCAACTGTGTAAATCACATGTAACCAGGGTAAAGGTTACATGTTTATTTTATGTAATAATTCATAATAAATGATGATCAAATCAGAACTGTTAGCAGACATTAATTGTAATAATGATCATTTTATGTAGACTTTGTTTGTTTTATACCTGAAGGACTACATGCTTGAGGGGGAGTTTGGAAAAGCCACCGATAATTTCTCTCACACAAGCCGAGTCATAGAGAAAACCACATATGGTAATTTGTACATTACAATCATTATAACCTTAAAGTCTGCATGAAATGGAAGTTGCCATAGTCTTTTCTTCCCTATTGTGACGTATATCCGAGTCAAATGGCTTCGCGAACAAGAATAAATGTAGGGTGGTACTTGATTTTGTCCATCAGGAATTGATTGGATTGTTGTGGTTTGCTATTGCTGTGATCTCATGTGAATGACGGGTTGTCCCGTCCTTGAACGGAAAAATGCATCGGAGAAGATATTTGCTATAAGTGGAAGGGGAAGTTATTTTGATAAAAAGATTATGAAGACAAATTAATTAAAATAATAATAACGTGCATCGATAAATCATTTACAATAAATACTTTATTCCATAAAAAAAGTTTGTCCAAGAATTGTCCATTTTGGTTTCATATTGGACTATAAAGGTGCAATATGTAAGATTTTTGCAGTAAAATATCCAAAAACCACTAGGCCAGTGTTATATATTTTGTTCACTTGAGTACTTACAATATCCTAAATGTTTCCAACTATTTGTCATACCCGCGTTACCCTCGGTTTCCGGTTTTATTTTGTAGAAACCATGGAAACACCAAAGATGCTTTAATATATTACATGTTTTAATAGACAAGGGAACAACTGTTTTGATATATTTATAGACAGAAAACTAATTGTTGTTATATAGCTCAACACATTTAGTCTTATTGTTTAAATCTAATTTTCTTTATTTTTTGCGAGTACCATGCTTTTCCAGAGAAAAACACCATTTTGTGAAGTAGCTTACATAGCATAATCAGATGCAGCTTTATTTTTAATAACAGTAATACAGAATTTTCTCCATCATACAATATGTTTTAAAATTAATTGCATGCTATTTATCAACACAAGCCATCCCGCATTTAATATATTCTAAAATCGATCTATCTTACTGCAGTGTGTCTCAAAGCAGCCGCTGAGCGAACGCACAGAGTAACGTTATAACATCATTTTCAACACTCATATGTATCTAATATGATAAACAGAGCTGTGTTACCTCATACTCATGACCGGAAAAGCGGAAGCGGGGCCGGCGACTGTGGCATAATAAAAGTTCCACTGCTCGCGGCGTGTGTTGCGCAATCGCTCCAGCTTGGTCACACTTGGTCCTGCTCTGCTTTATTCTACAGTAATGTTAATAACTGCATCCATGAACATGATTTCCTCCTGAGTCCTATCCCGATTATTTCCACCGGCTGTGATGTGAAGACCACATGTCCCAAGATTCCGTGCTCAAACTTGGCCTTTGTTTTGAATAGGCCTCTAGCAAACAAAAAATCGTACATACTGCACCTTAATACCAAGAAACTACTTTAATGAATTATAAACATATTTGTTATGTATGTAATACAGACTAACAATTTGTAGTAAACTTTGTCTTTATTGTTGTCTTTTAGACCATGTTACCCAGGATAAGCTCGAGAGAGTTCTTGCCATGATACAGGGAGCCAATCAGAAAGCCTTAATCACGTGAGTCACTATAAGAATATTATTTTACATATTACATTTCATACTGTCAGACTATGTGTATACATTGGTTAATGCATTGTGTGTTTCTGAGTATGTTATTATGTCTCTATGCAGGTATTCTCAGGTGGATCTGAGCACTCAAGAGGCTTACGAGCTTGCAGCGAGGGGTTTATTGTATCCTCATGGTAAAAGCCCACCTATTCTGACAGGTCTGCGATGCAAACATTTCAATCCGCCACATTTCACATTGGGTTAGTACATTGAATTATATATTCTGTACATATACATATGTTTGTTTTTACTTTTAAGACCAGTAACCACATTCTTTTCTATACTTCTCTACACACAAAAAAGAGGTCCAGTGTGTGAATGAGACTCAGAAGTATCTGCGTAAATTGATTCATGAGGTAGGACTAGAGCTGCGGACTTCTGCGGTCTGTTCTGGAGCGCGTCGTACACGAGACGGTCCCTTCAAAGTAGAGCATGCTCTCACCCGACAACACTGGACTGCTGACAGCATTATACAAGCTATTGCTCACTTTCGCAAGACTACCCGCAAAATCAGGAAATCTGGAATGTACAGGCAGACTGCTGGCCAGTTGAACTCAAGCGCAAAGATCCAAGAGCAAATCACAAGTCAAACTGGACAGTCTGAGCAAATAGGTCAAGAGCATGTTCAACTCACAAGCCCTACTTCTGACATAATTGTGGAGAGAGTGACACCTGGGACTCTGGGGGAAAGGGAAGTGAAATGATTCAACAACTTCCTCAATTAGGATGATTTGATTTATGAGTTCTGACAAGTATTTAACTTTTCACTATAATTTATGAATTTGTCATCATTTTGCATCATTAAAAATGTATTTTATGTTCTCAGTGTACTCATTGTCAATATTTAAAGTGATACATTTGTGTCACAAATGTAAATATGTATAGATAGATAATCTCACACACACACATATATCTCATAATAGATATTTTCTGCTGTAATCAATTGTATAAGGAGCGAAAAATAAAAGTAGATTTTGCACATGAACAACGTTTTTTTCCAAATATATTCGAACTGTTTTAAATGCGGAACCTTTGATCGCTTGATCAAATCCTGTACGGACATTTGTTATGACGAACTCGTTTACCGTTCCATAGAAATAGTGCGTAGAAAGGCGGGTGGATTGTCAAAATGGATTAGACGCAATGGCACAGATGTTCTCTAGTTAGTTTTGATTATGCTTGCTTAAAGTTATTTAACTTAAAATATATTTGAGTCAATAGTAATTCAAATTTCTGAATATCATTACTCGTGTACTCAAACCCCTGCTGCAGTAGTGCATCATCATGTGGTACCTGTTACTTTTCTCAGCGCTTTTCAGGATGGACCAACCACAGTTGTTATGGCTTACTGAATACGGAATTTCTATAATTAATTTAATTTAATTGCTGATGCGAATTTATTTATTGTCATAATCCAATTCTTTAAATTATTATATTTCAAACGGTTATTGTTTTAATGGTTCACAATGGGGAATTTGTTTTTTTGAGTCCTCAAGCGCCCCCTAGAGGGAAACTATTCTTACCTCAAAGTAAACCGTCTGTTTACCTTCTGTCACATTGCTTTCTAGCACTACCTTACCTTCTGTTGGTTATGTGTGTACTTTCTATGATCAAAGCGTTGTCAGACTTGTCAGTTTGGTGATGCGAGTGCCAGTGCGTTGGGTGTTATGGGACGTGAAGGACACCCTGTTAAAGGTCCGGCGCTCGGTTGGGGAGCAGTACTGCAGCGAAGCGGCGCGAGCAGGACTGAAGCTGCCAGCTGCACAAGTAGAAACTGCTTTCAGGCAATCTTACCGTCAGCAATCACGCCTATTTCCCAACTATGGCAGAGCTCAGGGAATGGACAGCCAGGTCTGGTGGACTGGACTAGTGAGGGGTACTTTTGCCCAGTGTGGGGTAGATGACCCTGCTTTACTGGACAGACTAGCCAACAACCTCTATCACAACTTTTGTGGACCAGAAAACTGGGAGGTAAGGGGTATTTGACTTTTTAGATATTAAATAGCTATTTTTTTTTCTTCTAACTAGCATTGTTTTGGTATTTTCAGCTGTTTTTATTAGTAATTCCAGAACTCCCCTATAGGGGGCGCTTATTCAATACAAATCTCAATTGCCATTTATTATAAATGACAAATTGAAATAGCTTGAATGTAGTACATTAACGTTTTTCACCATCTCAGATTGTGTCTTCATCAGGTGTTTCCTGATTCTAATAACACCCTGAAGTTCTGCACCGCTTTGGGTCTGAAGCAAGGAGTCGTTTCCAACTTTGACAAGCGTTTGGAAGGGATCCTGAGGGGATGCGGCCTTCTCACTCACTTCTCATTTCTTCTGACCTCAGAAGAAGCTGAGGTTGCTAAACCAGACCCTTCAATTTTTACCCAGGCGCTGGTGCGATGTGGTGTGCAAGCCTCCAGTGTAGTCCATGTTGGGGACCATTATGTGAACGACTACCTGACCTCACGCTCATTGGGTATCCGAGGTTACTTGCTGGACAGACAAGATTGTCATGGGCACCTTGATGTTCCCCCACAACATAGACTACAGAGCCTAAATGATTTACCAGCTCGATTGCAACAGGATACAGATTGAGAGTTCATCTGATGATTATATAATGTTGCTGCAGGATTAAACTGATTTTTAAATTGACCATATATTTTGCAGTTGCCCATTTCTTATGGTGAAACATTACATGTAAACCTGAATAACAGAATGTGGGGACTAGGGGAAAAAAACTTTCTTATACCACTTTAGTTTTAATGAAATTATATCATGTACTGCTACTATATTATACTTTGTTGTTCTGGCAATAAATGACATTTTATTTGTGACAATTGTCTGATTGTTATCCACTGTGGTTTCTGCCCAAGTACTGCTCAGATATCAGTACCCAAATACAAAAATAATAAGACAGTTTGACTGCCAGTTCATATAGTGCTTTATTCAGAAAAATTACTCAGACCCTTAACCAATTCTATTTGAGAATTAGAAATCCTATATTGCTTTTCCCTATTACTATTTCACAGCACTACAAAATTAATTGCAAAAATATCTCTGAAATAATATGTCCTTTGCCTATTTGTTAATTTGGCCTTTTTCTCCTGATGCAGAATACATTTTGTTCAAAACAAAGTATACATTTTTATTTTTCGTTTTTTTCCCCCTCATTATAGTGGTCAGCAGATGGCGCTGTAGTAGCCTATATGTCAACATTATTATTGTAAGTTAGTGCGGCGACTGATGGGAACCAACATTTTTCTCATTGTCGGACATCAGCCAAATCCAAAACAAACAAAAGCGTTTATATAATTTTTTACGTCATTGTCAGAATGAATCAGAATAGAAATTCTTCAGTGAAATAGTTCAGATAATAATATCTAAAGGACAATAGAAGTAGTTTCTGTGGAGCGCTGATATCATTGTTTCACCGCCGAGGCTGCTGGGCACACGGTGGAGAGGGAGATCACTTAACCCTAATACCCAAATACTCTTATTCCTCTCCATCTGTTCCGACACAGATACCAGTTATGGATGGACATTAAAAGAATAACAAATTGATTATGAGGGCAAAGACCAGCAGGACATCGACTATCCACTTCCACGTAAGGTACAGAAGCGCTGTTCTCGAAGTATTTACCCAGATGATGTTCACGTAAACTATATACAACTGTTCAATCTTCCTGCTCCTAAGCGTGTATCTTACGGGAGTTCCCTCAGCAGAGCGCTTAAAACAAAGCTGGCTTTAGAGGCTCAGCCAGTCGGCTATGAGGGGCTGTGCTGCAATCCAATTGAAAACCTTAATGGGATTGGCAAACCCATCAACAGAGGATCGTGGCAGAAGAAAAAAGGGAGAGGAGATCGAGGTAAAGAGCAGTTAAGATGAAATATGCGAAATTAAGAGGCTATGCTCTTAAAAAATAAAGGTTCCAAAAGAGGTTATCCACAGAAATTGGTTCTATAGCATCACTGTGGAAACCCTCTTTTGGAATTATTCCAAATTCCCCAAAGAACATTTAAGTGAACAGTTCTTAAAAGAACCATTTGTTCTTGAGTGAAGAGCATTTTAATCTAAAGAACTTTTTTCACTATCATGAACCTGTTATGAAGTGGAATGGTTCCATGGTCATTATTTTTCATGGAATCATAGATGCTAGTAAAGAACCTTTATTTATAAAGGAAGGATTCTTTCCCGGGGCTCTTGAGGAAGAAAAAAACGACTCACTCCATAAATAAAAAAATAAAACAAGTGGAGAGGATTGAAGCAAAAATAGGGTATAAGCACAAAAGGCGAACAACAAATTACCACAAATGAATTTAAATAAATAGTCACGCAATGTCCGTCATGCAGGCACTTTGCATCATGTGGTCACTCATGCACAAGGATAACTCCTCTCGGCCATGATCTCTAGAGCCCTTCCCCTCATCTCACAAAAGATTTAGCCAAACAAACAAATAAATAAATTGGCAAGTAAGTAAATAAAAGAGCTGAGCTTTTCCCTCAGTAAAAAGAGCACTCTGGCAGCAGGCTTTTTGTTGAGGTGCCCGAGGTTTTCTGTTTGCATTTCCATTTGACCCTTTTAAAATATTCAGATGATGGAGGATGTAAATGGACAGAGTGGTTTAAAGAGAGGAGGATAGCTTGGAAAGGGGGAAAGAACACAAAACGTTTGATAAAATGAAAAATTATAGGGAAGAAAGAATCCGGTTGAGCCCAAAATTTGCAGCACTTTGTGTTATTTGGAAAAATATGCAAACTTAGACAAAGAGGTCAAAAACAATCAACAAAATGTCATACCGCCAAGCATGTGACAGTCATTGGAATCATCTCCCTCTTAACTTCATGCTTAACTGATGAACAGTGACAGTCAAGAAAACACCTCATTCTCCATATACAGTACAACCAAATAATATTCCCACACACTATTTACAAAGCGTTTTTTTCCCCAACATGAAACAAGACGACAGTATTTTAAAGAGAAAGACGTATGGCGTTTACAGTATATCATACACAAACGTCAGTCAATAAGCAGCTAAACAGGTTTAAACGGGATTCAGTTGGAACAAAGCAAGAGATGCAACACTGAGCATCATCTTCGGTGCAAAGGCCAATTCAGAACATCCGTAATTCTATGAGCATCGTCATTACGGCATTATGACTGCAATTCCACATCTGGAAATTATGCAATGACTGCATGTTACAAAACTTTTCAGTCCGAAATACCCAATACTTACTCTAGCATTTTACCCAAAGTCCTCTCAAAAAGAAAAAAAGAAAGATCTGAAGTTAAACACAAATACGCACATTCATCAAACTCATTTTTTTCTTACGTAAATTTAGTACTCAATCCTTAATACAATCAATCACATTTAGTTGTTTACATATAAATCAAATGTTTTTAATTAAGTGGCATATCACGATCATTCAAATAGATCATTTGATAAACTCTCTCGAATCTGTTCTTTCAGACTAGCCAAAATCATTCAAAAATACCATAACTCAAAAGTGTTCAGTTTGTCACTTGGAAGAATCCCCTCCAACATTTGCTTTTGGGATCATTATATCAAATTCTTATGATTCTTCACACACTGATCAGACTTCAGCAATTGCTTCTAAGATCTGATACCAGAACATGGCCGGCACTAAGCCGACCAGGTCTTATTTTCTTTTTTCTTTTTTTGTGCTTTATCAGTCCTTTGCCAGCTTCCGAGAAGGGTTTTGATTGAGTAAAACCAACAGTGGCATATTTAATATTTGGACCAGCATCTCATTTTAACATAGCATTATAAAGATATATAAATATCTCTGACCCTATACTGGAAATTCCTTTCAAAGAGGCCAATAAACATTTTTTTAATAACATGAGATCCTTGGCAAAAGCTTGGGGACAGATAAGATAATTAGAACAAAATTAGCACATGGTTTAAAAATTTTCAGTGTAAAAGCTTCCATATATCTTGCATAATAAGTTGAAAAAGATAATGTGCATCAAACTGAATAATATAAAATATTATTGCTTGTACCACGGATTTGAGCCTCTGCATGCATATGTGTGCCCAAATGAAGTGTTTTATTCCTCAAGGGAGTTATCAGTGCGTGAATAGCCATCACCTACATCCACCATGGAAAACGTAAAGTGCAGATTTAAAGATGATTGTATTAACAGTGTATCTGAAATGTACACTGCAAAAGTGCACAGTGAAATACGTGCAATTATGTGATCAGACATGCATGCATCCAATCATTCCAATGTGAACATGCAGATGTCATGTGACGTCACACCGCCGCTGAAAATAGTGCACATACTGAGGCTCCATTTACCTTACAGATGTTGAAAAATTTTTGATAGCACATTATGTGAGCAAGCACTTTCTGTGCACCAAGAAAATATTGAGTGGGATTTGTGAATCTATGCATAACTTATGAAGTTACATGTCATAATTGTGAATTTTTCACCATACATTTCCAGTTTTTTGATAAAAAAAATTACATAATTTGATTTCCATTCAGGTTAAAGTGTTATGTGTAATAGATAAAATTTGTCCCTCAGAGCCGGCCATAGTCTCTCACGTTTGCTGTTACTCTATGAATAATTGTTTACGATTTGTTATCACCATTATAAGGAGATCAAGTTAAAATAAATTGGCAAAAGTGTCTGTCGTAGTTCTAATTTTACATGCTAATTGACTGACTTAAACGTTAACAAAACTAATATCCCGTTCTTTATCCATAAAGTGATACAGAAAATAATGTGATATTATATCATTGTTAAAAAGTTATATCTTAAACTGCTTTTTAGTGAGTTTCACATCCCATTAACAGCATATTATAAGCGTTTTTATAATAACGGAATTTTAAAAGACCATAACTGGGAGAACGTTGTCTTATACATCTATAAGGATATTTATAGCTTTAAGATAAGCTTTGTTAGTAAGAATGTTTTCTCTAAAACCTCTCATCATTTTTCACTTCCAGATCAGCTGTTTCTGGCCATTGATTCGTATATATTTCTCAAAATAGCCCCGTCTCTAAATCACTGGATCCTGTAGTTGATTTCCATGTAGCTTGTTCTGAGTTCTTCTTTCAGAGTTTCTCAGTTTTTGAGTTCCATCTTTAACTCTTGTCACTGCTGTTGTTGTTCCAAAAATATCCATTTGGAACGACTCAGTCTGTCTGAATGTAAAAGTTCCATGTTTGATTGGGTTCTCCCGCTGACCACATCGAAATGCTCTCAATATGCACCGCTCTTACCAGCTGTGCGAGTCTGTAGCTTGAGAAACGCAGTCATAGTGAAGTCCAGGAGTAAGGTGGAGGATTTTGGGGTCTCAATTTTATGAGAGCACCTGAGTGAGCTCCAGTTAATGCATGTCAAACCACTGAATGGGAAAAGACAGAAATGAAAAACAGAAGGATTAAGTCATTGCAAACCACATTTTTTCACAAAAGACTCTAGGAGAAGAAAAACAGAAGGGTTTGATCAAACTACACTAAGACGCTTCACAAAATAGTACCTTGTGCATAAGGAACATTTTCTGATGAGATGAGAAGATGGAAGTGGCAGAGAAAATTGACAAAACACACATACGTAAGACACTTCAATCTGATGACATGCAAATGTATTGAAATGTTACTGTGGAAACACAGCCACTACCTAACAATTAGAAATGCCTGATGATGCTGACAAAGTATGTGACAACCTCCTGTTGACAAATCTAATTAAAGGTTTGCAATACTCTGTCAACAAGCTGCACTGTGAGCAGACTGGCAGTGATAACTGAGGGTAATTGTATGGACAAAATTCCAACAATTCCATTTCTAATTGCACAATTATGTCTGGGGATATGTAGTTCCTCCAGTGAACACACATAATCTGCCTACTAAGACATGGAACACATACTCACAACATAACATGAAAATATGTTACTAGACTAAAGTTTAGAAACACTTGACAGAATCGTTTTTCAAAATCGTTCTTAAAATCTTTTCTGAAATTTAAAGGCTTGCCTTTTAATTCTTGAAATTAGTTTTGTACACAAATTATTTCTACATGAGTTTCTTAACTAAAACTACAATTTTTAATTCATATATATATATATATATATGTGTGTATGTATGAATTAGTCTTTTAAAAGGCATCAGAAATAAACTAAGTGCAATGTAGTGTTGTCAAAAATATAGATTTTTCGATACATAGATACTAAAACATCATCCAATATTAATTTTCTGCAGAATAGATACATGATACCAGCTGTGCTTTCTCTCTCTCTCATCTCTCCGACAGCGAGTCGACACACAAACCCGCCTCCCCTCACTCACTCCCTTCATTTGCTCCGGATGAATATTGTTGGTCTTACAGGGCTTGAATTTCGCTGTGGGATTGTGCGTATTGCGCATAATTTTACTCATTCCTCACTCATATTATATATATATATATATACATACATACATACACACACATATATACACACAAATATATATATAGAGTTATGTTTTAATTATTTAACGTTCAAAAGTTAGGGGTCAGTAAGATTTTTGTGAAAGATTTATTCCACAAAGTCACATTAAACTGATCAAAAGTGACAGTACAGAGTTTAACATTTTTACAAAAGTTTTCTATTCCAAATAAATGCTGTTCTTTTAAACCTTTTTTTGAAGATGTTTCACCCTGACTAACTGAAGTTACCATTTCCTACATTCTCATTGGTGTCATGTTCATTGACAGTCTTAGTACAGAGTGACAACAGATGGCTAAACTAACAGCTTAAACCCTTGAGCAAAGACAAATCATAGGCCATTAAAAGTTAAAGGCCTCGCACATATGCTGGTCTCAGTATGCAAACACCCCCTATTGATGATCATAATTAGACACCGCATGACACATAACACATCACCCTACAGCTCAGCACAAAATTGAGTAAAAATGTAAATATAACACTAGAATACCTGTTTCTGAGTGACAGCAGGATGTCCCACCCGTCAGAATACTCCTTGGCTTCTCCGACCAACACAAAATGGTGTTACCTCGCCCACAACCACCCCGTCTCCACCAACAACTAGAAAGACAATGTGTGAAGTCTACAAATGACCTCTTTCACCTTTCACAAAAAAAATGCCCTTTCAAAGTTGGTAGAGTACAGTTTATTCAGCAAATATAGATCAACAGAATAAACCCAAACTTGCTCTGGAAAAAAGAAGGTATATACAGTCAAACCAAAATGTATTTAGTCACCTTGAACATTTCATTCCTTAATACAGTTTATTCACTTTAGTTAAAAAAATGGTAATAAAATATGACAAGATCTCAGATGTATGAGTGTGTCAGAAAAAAAATATTCTTAATTATGTCAGATAACTCTTAAGCAAAACATGGTCAGGTCAAATTGTCTGAATAATTTTTGGTTCCAAATTTGTATTAAAATTAAAATTGTCGCAGTTTACTTTATTTTGCTATCCTCACTTACATAAATGAACTATAGTGTCCTGCACCCACTAGTAAAAATATATCAAAAATGTCTGAATTTTTGGTTTGACTGTATGTATATTAGGTATTAGAACGATCAGTGTTGGGTGTAACGCATTACAAGGAACGTGCATTACTTTTTTGATGTAATGAGTAAAGTAATGCATTGCTTTATAAATTTACACATTAACATTTGAGTTACTTTTTTTTAAAAAAAGTTTAGTTTTCAGTTTAGTTAATTTGCTTAAACATTTTGTAAACTACTGAATTAAAATATTTCTCCATAATCTTACGTGCACGGGAACAGACAAAACGTACAAAAGTAACAAAACACATTACTTTTAACTTTCAATAAAAAGTGTTGTACAGTAGGCAAAATAACCTGTAATGTTAAGAGATCCTTTGTATGACAAACATAGTTCTAGGGGTCAGGAAATATCGGTCAGAATATAATAATATTCTTGTAGAAAAGAACTTCTCAGTGAAAAAACACCTGCAAGGTCTGAAAGATCAAGCCTTAGCCAGGTAAGAAAAAGTAACGCAAAAGTAACATAGCGCATTGCTTTCCATAATAACTAAGTACTGTAATTAGTTAATTTTTTAAGGAAATACACAATATTGTAAAGCACTACTTTTGAAAAATGTACTTTAATCAACACTGAGAATGATTTCTGAAGAATCATGTGACACTGAAGACTGAAGTAATGGCTGCTCAAAATTCAGCAGTGTCATCACAGGAATAAATTACATTTTAATATATCTTACAACAGAAAACATTTCTTTTAAATTGTATAAATTATAATATTTCACACTATTAATGTTTTACTATATTTCTCATCAAATGCAGACATGCAGTCTCTCAAAAACATAAAATAATAATTTTTCCAAACTTTTGACTGGTACAAACAAATGTATAAAATGTATCAATTTAAATGTGTGCTAAATGAATAATACTCACTTTAGTAAAGTGCAGAGCAGCATGAGTAGGACACTGCCCACCACACACAACACCAGCATGGTGGCCACAGTCTGCTGCCTGTGGTTGGACGCCACCACTGCCAAGAGGTCTGCATGTTCACAGCGCATACCCACAAAGCCAGGATGACATCTACACAAACATACACAAGTGTCCCTTTTATTATAATTGAAAAGAGCTTTTAAAAACTAAAGCCCAGTATTAAAACATGCTCAGCAAAAGAGGAGTATATTCAATAGATGTTAGCAAAAGCATTTCATTCCAAAATGAGGAATCTGCCAGTATCATGGTCATAAAATCAATTAAATTAACTATAATTAATTTGACATTTTGTGGTGAACTACTACATATGGATGTGGACATGGAGAAAAAAATTAATTCCCTGACAACAGGAGAACTCCGACTCAGACTCAAGCACCAACACAGATTTGAATTCTGCTTTTGTGCCAAATTTATACACGGAAAAGCAATTTAGCACAGGACAAAACATGCTTGTCTACACATGGACAGCTCAATGAACATGCTGTCAGCAAGAATTTATCCAAGTGAGTCAGCAATCAAAATGCATTTCAGTCAATTTAGACTTTTTCATACTGGCAGCTCAAATCCAATTTTTTTCCCATTTCCGATTCTAATTCTATTATTATTTAAAAATATATGTTGGTTAAACAATAAATAAATACATAAAACAACGAAATACACATCAGATTTTCATAGTATTAGTATTAAACCATAATCACAGTATTAGGATTCATGGAATTTGTCTTTTTTTCTTTCTTTTTTTTTCTTTTTTTTTTCAATACTCANTTTTTCCCCATTTCCGATTCTAATTCTATTATTATTTAAAAATATATGTTGGTTAAACAATAAATAAATACATAAAACAACGAAATACACATCAGATTTTCATAGTATTAGTATTAAACCATAATCACAGTATTAGGATTCATGGAATTTGTCTTTTTTTCTTTCTTTTTTTTTCTTTTTTCAATACTCAAGATGCACAACATTTGATTTTACATTCAAAGTGCCATAGTGATGCTGGTAGTGATGGCACTAAATAAAACAGCACATACCACCCTGCTTCATCACTTATCCACTCTCTACACTCTGAGCACTCTGGCTTGATGCCTTGATATACACAGACAAATATATCACTATCTGATAGCAAGTTGTTTACAGGTGTTATAGAACAAAGCCACCATTATAGCAAATGATGAATATGTGGCAGAAAATAATGACTGCTTGAACACACAGATCTGATTTGATTGCATGACTGTTTTAATGATCAAATTTGAAAAAATTGTAGTGTGATCATAAGGATTGTTAACCGACATGTGGATGTCAGGGTGAAGGTAAAATAAATGCTGTTAAAAAAAGCAAATTCTTAATATTCAGTCTGAAAAAAGACTTACACACATGCAGGTGTTTCCTCCAGGATGAGAAAGCGGCATGTGCCGTGAAAACAGAAGTGGCTGTGGGAGTCGGGGCAGTCATCGAAGTGAGAGTGGACAGCGGCTGCTATAAATTCTTCAAGAACAAAATAAAGAGAACCTGGGTTTAATGTTGACATTAATGATGACGATATCTTGTTTAATAATAATTATAATAATGATCTAGGCAAGAATTTATTAAAAATGTATTTGCAAATGTTTTGCCTGATGACCATTGCCCTGGTTTATCATAAATTTGTATACAAGCTACAAGATTACTTTATCACTTTAAAACAAACAAAATTATCTACTTCAATAAAATTTCCAGCCTTTGTTGTCAGCAAAGCTAGAGCAAAATTAATGATATTTTGTGGAAGGTGCTGGTGGAAAGAGAAGAAGGGCTTTTCACACTTGAAATAGTTAACCCTGGGTCATTCTAAACCCCAGTTAAATGTAATTCTGGGTCATCTTGCTTCACATTTCTGCTCATAATTTATCCAGGGTAAACAATTAATCCTGGGTATTCGTAAGCTGATATTTCACACTGTACATTCCTAAACCCTGGGTTAACGTTCTTATTTGCATATTTTGGTGTCAGTGTCATTGTTTGGATGAACACTGCATGCGACCTTTTTACATAAAAGCTCTAACATTGTGCATCCTCATACTGCCGACTGTACTATTGAGTTTATACTAAATGGACATTTCAGACTATAAAAGGCAAGAAGGAAATGATCTCTTCTTCACTCAAATTGTCACGTTTTCTCCAAGCATTTGACATTTTTCCTCTCGCTGAATTTACTGTTTATATACAGTCCGAGAGTTTCCGTGACTGTCCAAATCACTTGAATATGAGACACGTGATTGGTTGTCTGTTGCTAAGCATCTAGCTGTAACATTCTAACACGCATCTTTTCACACTGTACAAGTTTGGCACCGCAATGCGGGGTTAACACCGCAAAAGCGGTTAAGTGCAGTGTGAAAAGCCCTGAAGTGGAAGGAAGAAAATAAATTCCAAGATCTCTGCCAGCTTACAAATCTAAACAGAATTAGAGGATTTGATATTATTTGGAAGATCATAGCACTTTAGATTCTATTATTTCAAGACGCGCCAGTTTCTCAGACTCTATCCTCCCTACGGCATACATTTGATCTAAGGAGAGTACAAAAGGAGACATGGTGTTAGACAAGAAAGAGCAAGATTTAGCTAGGACTACCGGTCAAGATTTAAGGTGCTTTCTTGAAATGGACAAATTCCCTTTTCTAATCATTGTGAGCTTTGTCTACAGAAGGTATTTACATTGGATGAAAACTGTCTGCTGTATAATAAATAAATAAGCAATACCTTAAATACCTTATCTAACACAATACTTTAATGGCTCATTTCCACTGAGAGGTTTGGTTCAGTACAGTACAGTGCAATTCGAGATGGCAAACCATCCGGCTTGCGTTTCCACCGCCAACAGTACCCTTACTTGATAGGCGTGGTGTATGCCAGAAAGAAGCAATCAACGTCATTCTCGCGTGAAGAAGAAAGTGACAGTAAACAACAATGAAGGACATACAGCAACTTTGTTTGAGCAAGGGCTGAAGTCTGCAAAAGGAAAAACAGACGAAAAATACACATTGTGTTGCAACAGCATTCATTCATTCAGTCAACCAATCAACGTTCTGCAGTAAGTGTAGCTCCACACTTTTGGTACTATTGTTTGGTACATATTGGTGCTATTGTGCTTGGTAGCCCAATGGAAGGGTCCTAAAAAGTGGTACGGTACGGTTCCCAATTGGTGTACCATTCACAACCTTTGACAATGGAAACAGCAAAAATTGTGTACCGTACTGAACTGTACCGAACGGTACCGCTCAGTGGAAACAAGCCATAAAATGTCATAGGTGTACCATATTCAAGCAATATATGCCTTCTTATTCAGGAATGTATATTTCAGACCTATGAAGCCCAAAATGAGCCAAGCATAAAGGAAAGAGCAGACAGAGCATACTTCTGACACGTGTAGTAGTAGTGGTTGTCGTCGTGCTGCTGGTGGTTGTTGTAGAAGAAGTGGTAGTTGTTGTTGTGGTGGTTGCAATGGTCGTTGTTGAGGTAGAATTCTCTTGTACCTGGCCATATGTGAAAAGGGAGCCTACAAATCAAAAACAACATGCACATAATCAAAATCAATAGCACTACAATGAAACACTAGCATTGCTGATGACAGCTAAGTACTATAGATTCGGACAAGGTGTTCAAAAATCTTCCAAATATCTACTGACTCACAGTGAAATCTAGTTTTGTAAACCTCTTACCCAAATGTGAAAATGAGGATCCAACAAAGTAAAAAAATGCCAGACTCATAATTGTTACAGCAATGAGAAAACAGTGGAGCAAAAGCATCACACACTAGAGAGAAAAAGGCTTGATTGGCGTCCAACACAAATGACAAATAGCTACTTAAAGCCCACTTACTTCAGACTCAGAGAACAATTAAAATACCCTGGAACAACAGTGGGAGTTTCTGACTTCTGACCTTCAGACTATTTTGAGAATGACAGGGCTAAGATAAATTAAAGTGGATTTGTGATGCGGATCTCTCCGCATACAAAGGTAAGGGACACTTCAGGACTGTAGGATCTGAATTGCTGTGGTGCTCACACTACACAACAAGGTTTCTTGTCATCTGTCATCGTCTTGTCATAGCAGCGCGCATACTACAAAACACAATGCTGACAAGGTGCACAAACTAAAAGACATTTGGTCGAGAGGCAGTCCCGACCAACAATGGGGAAAAAAAAAAAAAAAAACTTTTTCACATAAATGCAAGCAAGTGATGATGAGATTTTTCCATTTATACCATCTGCACTGTGATTAGCTGGATTAGTTCCACCTTGTAGTTGCACTGCACACACTACAAGATCACGTGGTGATAATATCAAACAGGTTTAAAAACCTGGGGTTTTGTCACAGACGTTGGAAATGCATCAAAATCCAGCCAAAAGCCAGCATGAGCATACCTTAAGATGCCGCCAGAGGAATCTTTGTCATGGCGTGCTTAATTCACTCTTATGTTTACAGAAAATCGCAGAACCACCTGAAATCCCAAAGTTTATCGCTCTGTTTTAAAAAGTTCCCTAGTGAGAACATTTTAAGGCATCATAGGAGCATAGAAGCTCATTGAAAAAAAATAAAAAATCTGAGATGGCAGTTGAGTAAAGAAAATGTTGATTATAAATAAACATTTCATTCAAAACAAACAATAATTGATATGCTTATTAGAGTATTGTCCATTAGTTTAGCAACATGTTAACACCAAACTACTAAAAACAATTAGTTGAGCAACCCTTGTGGAGAGCTATTTTTGTGGAATATTTTGAAGAATGCTGGTAACCAAACAGCCTCATTGACTTTGAATTTTTTTTCATACTATGGAAGTCAATGGGCCCATCAACTGTTTGGTTACAGACATTCTTCAAAATATCTTCTTTTGTGTTTAACAGAAGAAAGAAACTCATACCTGTTTGGAACAACTTGAGGGTGAGGAAATGATCATTTTATTTTGGGGTGAACTATCCCTTTAAGTAAAGATCATACAAACTGATTTACAGGCCATCTACCTCTGTTTTATACAAATTCCAAAGTGTCCAGATTCGAACAGTCTGTCTAATGTTTTTTGTTATTCTACTAAAATGGCTTGGAAGAGAGTCTGGGACCTCAAGGCGTGTTCTTATTCTGTATGCACAGGGACTTTATGAAAATCCCTGTTAAATGAGAGGCCACTGTGTTTCATTGAACTGGAAAACTCCTCAGAAAAGCTATTTTTCTTACAATAATGCTTTAGTGTTAATATCCCATGCCAAGTTAACATTTAAAACATACACATCCAGCAAGCTGGAGGTGGTGCACAAAATACATAAATAAATTTACTAAATTAAACTCTTGTCAGAGCCATGTCACTTTTGACATATTACCTATATTACATATTAAATAATGGTAAATAAAAATAAACTAAAAAATAAGATAAAATGAAATCAAATGAGGAAATTCATGGAACACAAAAGACATGTTGAAGAAGTTTAGTAACCCATCTGTTTTGGTTATCATTGACTTCTATTGTATGGACAAAAGAATAATGACACATTTCTATATCGACTTTTATATTCCACAGAAGATAAAAGTCATACAGATTTGGAACAACGTGTAGGTGAGTAAATAACATCAGAATTTAAATTTAAATTAAAAGAATGAACTAGAAAACCCTTTGATATCATTGCAAATGTATTCCTAAGGGTTTAACCTTAACTTAGAAAAACTGCCATTCCTTAACCGTTGGTGTACTAAAATCACTTACTGAGATAATGGAACCTCATATATGTCCTCGAAGAATAAAACAGCTGCTACCTGTACAATCACTCAGTCAATAAAAGTAGTTACTTTATGGGGCATCAAGCAGGTTTACAAACGCCATGATGTATTACATATAAATATTTGCTTTCTATTAAGCACATAAAGCAAAACCACACATGATGTCCAACAGAATTTTAAGTCATGAAACCTGACTGACTTTCTCTCACTGAAACAGCTTGCCGAGTTAAGAACGTGCCTTCATTTCAGAGACAAAGTAATAAAGGATGGACACTAAAGAATGGCTCTATATTTAAACTAAGCTCTGTTAACCTTGTTAATGACAGGAGCAAGGCTACTGAGCCAAAGAAGCTGCTGGACAAAAAAGGATAGAAAACCACTACTACTTCCATGCCTTGGTAAACACTAACAGCACCTTTTGCATGCTACCAAGGTAAAAGGATGCACAACAATGCAGAATAATTATATGTTGGACACACAAGTTCTTCACTGCTAATGGTGTTGACTGTATGGCGAATGTCAGGATAAAGTGGACCCCTCATAATGTATTTTATTTTGATGACTAGAGTATTGTCAAATCATGATAAAGCTATGGTATATAAAACACTACTGGAAAATGCACATCATAAAATAATTTTAAAAGCTTCATTTATAGCTCACAGCTTCAATTCAACCTCTGAATAAGAAAGATTGTGATAGTTTGAGTAAGCTTAAATCCACTTGAGGCATCACGGCTTCATTTAGGATAAAAATTATTTAAAATGTGGCAACATTCTCACTGTCATTTTCATGTAAAGGACAAGATTTCAAATTATTTTACTGTAATATTTAGCTCAATTGACGTATTATATACATTTTCAAAGTTATTTTATAAAAAATAATGCCAGTAAATCGGATGAGCACAACATAAAATATATTTACTCACCGGTGAGAAGAAATATCGTATCCCAAAAAGCACGATACATCATTATAAGGCGTTTATGTGACTTGCTGGTGAAGGATTCGAGGCGTCGTCTCTTATTTTAAAACATTTATCTTTGCCAACATAGATGAAGGCACGCGCGTATTCTTGAGATGGCTAATTTAATTGATAGTCTGTCACAATGATCAGATATATGACTTCCATAGTAAAACTGTGTTCGTCTTCATAGTTTCATGTAGCCTAGTCGACACAAGACGCCATGCGTCAATCCAGGTATTTTGAACTTGACGTCAAACTGCGTGTTACCGCTGATATGAAACGCCAAATATTTTTTTTTCTAATTCACTATGATGATAAAGATCAGTTGTAAAACATTGTTAACTACAAAACTACTTTACAAATTACTTATAGCGCAGGACTCTCTCCACACCCTTGACATCCTTCTGTTGTGCGTGCTTGCTTGCGTGCGTGCGCGCGCGCGTGAGCTAAAGACAGTAGTGCGTTGCTGGAAACCGGAGTTGTTGTAACACATTTTGTTTAAACGTCTATTAACTCTTTTTTTTTTTTTTTTTCAATGAGTAATGTAATAATTAGCTTTTATTTTTTAAATAGGCTTACGCATATTTTTGTATTAATATTGTTTTGATTTTCAGAACTATCCTACATAGTGAATGAAGTTTCAAGTTTATTGTTAAACGTTTACTAAAATATGTTTAACGAAAAAGTGATATACAGTTTTTATTTTTAGTGTCAGATTATTGGTCAGTAGCAGATTACTGGTTACACTGACCTGGCTACCTCTTATCTCTATTGTCAAATTTAACTTTACATGTGGGATGTGGCGTGGCTGTTTCCAATCCACTCCCACAGGTAGGCTATTTATTTACCTGGTTAAATATGTTTCCTCAAAATTAGATTACACTGGAGGCCAAAATTAGTTAAAACGACACATAACTGTAGTAGAGTAAATAGGCTAATCACCAAAACAGGGTTATGTTTAAAAGAAATTAACTTTGAAAATCTCTATATTTTTGTTGTAACGTTTTTGTGCTTAATTCTAATTCTTATTTTCTTTGATTTTTTGTAAGGATTGGAAGTATTGTCCAGGTTTTGGGTTAGTTAGGCATTTATTTGTGTTACCTAAACTAGAAGTATCCAAAAAAGTATATGCTAATAATTTATTTCATTGGTCAACCAAAACCAAGCCTCTACCTACACCTTGATTGTAATTCCACAAGAGTACAAACGTCAATTGTAATAATGTTATGTTGCCCTCTAGTGGAATAAATGGATAAGCTCAATAATATTTTTAATCAGTAGCCTACTGTTTTTACATGCTTCGATTCCATTAATATTCCGTAAGTCGACCAACGTGTGCTGACTGAATGTAAAACACCCACAAAACTATTTTTATTTTAAAAAAAAAACCTTGGTAAGTAAATATTCTGTTTCACACAGTACCTACAGTTATATATACATCCCGATAGGTGGAGTTAAACTACAGTTTAATGATCTCATTTTCTTTTAAATGGACTTTTACATGGACACAATGCCAACGTATTCATAAGGAGCAGGTGCGTTTAATTCAACAGTTCTCAGGAGATTTCGAAAATCATTGTTTTATCTAGTCGAGAGGGTGGTTAGTTAAACTATATAAATTGTGAGGATCGTGACTGACCATTCTAAAGTTACTTATTGGCTGTAACATTTGAAGACTTGTGTCATAGTCTCTTTCTACGCACCTTTCTCGGAGCATCAATGTCATTTAATGGAATAAACTGACAGCTTTCTTCTTTATTTTTGGATTTTAACCTCTGGATTATTTTTCTGAAGGCAATCATTAGCACATTCTTGAAGACATCATGACTACAAGGGAGAAGAAGGTAGAACGTTTGTGTCCTATTCCTGGAGTTTATTTCCATTAGTCAGATTTTAAAAAAGTTTAATTGTAATTTAATATAATTTAATTTAGTCATTTGTTTTTTGTTGTGAAGTTGATTTGTTTGTTTTGTTGCTTATATGTGTGTTAACGTAACATTATAGTTATTCTTTCTAATCAGGGTCATACATACACTTTGGCATTAATGGTGACCTCTGCAGCTATTGGGGGAACACTACAGTATGGATACAACCTGGCCATAATGAATGCACCGACTGTTGTAAGGAACAGTGTTTCATTGGGTTTGTGTGAAAGAATAAAAATATTTTTGCCATATTAGTTGTCTGTGTGTCCATTAAGGCTAATTACAAGTTTTCTGTTCTGTGTTCTTTCCTGCAGTTCATTCAAAAGTTTGTCAATGAGACATTTCAGGAGAGATGGGGAATACAGTTGGGGGTTTATGAGGTCACCCTAATATGGACCTTTATAGTCTCTATTTTCTCATTGGGCGGTTTTATTGGGGCCCTGATAGCAGGGCCGATGTCTGTCCGTTTCGGGAGGTACAAACACTTCTGTCTCTATCTTGTTTTATTTACAGTAACAGTTTACATCTTAAAGTTCATGTTTCTTGCCAGTGGTTTTATTTCATTAAAACATGTTTTAGATTTAAAATTTAGTGAATTTTAAGTAAGAAATCATTCTTTATAGTTTGCCCTGTTATGTTCTTGTTTCCCAGGAAGAAGACTATGTTGCTGAACAATGTGTTTCTTATATCAAGTTCACTGATTGCATTGCTGAGCCGAACTGCAAAGTCAGTTGAGATGATTATCATCTCCAGATTTTTGGTTGGAATAAATGCAGGTACTGTGTATATATATTTGACCTGTAAATGTGATTATCAGTAATGGGCCCTTTATATTTTGAGATTGCTAGTTTCTTCCTGGAATCATTATAAACCATCTTATCTATTTATATTCAGGCATCAGTATGAATGTACAGCCCATGTATTTTGGTGAAAGTGCACCGAAGCACTTACGAGGAGCTGTGTCTCTGTCCTCAGCTGTCTTCACTTCATTTGGACTGGTGTTGGGACAGGTGGTCAGTCTGAGGTGCGTTACATATTTGATGCATTACGAAGCAGTTCGTGAGATTGATTACCATTTCCTTGTGTGATGTAAAGTAAATTATTTAATGAGTACTTTTAATGAGGTGCATGTAAAATGGTTATTTTGTTATCTTTTATGCCTAAATTAAATTGATTATCATGACTGAAATGGCTGACTTTAAAATACTTCTTTATTCAGTGAGGTGTTAGGTAGTGAGCCGTGTTGGCAGTACTTATTGGCCAGTAATGCTATCCCAGGCTTCATCCAACTCCTCACCTTGCCCTGGTTTCCAGAAAGTCCCCGGTACCTCCTCATTGACTGTGGAGACAAAGAGGCCTGCCTAATGGGTATGAGTCTTAAGCATTGGTGCAGTTGTATATTGCAATATGCTTTGCAATACAGAGTATGATAGACTCACTGAACCCTACACAATAAACATTACATGCTCTTTACTCTAAAAACATCCACTTTTAAAGAAAGTGTATATAGAAAAAAACAGTAAAATATGTTAGAATATGTTAGAAAGGTCATTATGGTTTAGTTTGACATGAGGGCGAGAAGTGTTGGGGAAAGTTACTTTTAAAAGTAATGCGTTATAATATTGTATTGTAAAAAGTAACTAATTGCATTACTTAGTTACTTTTTATGGAAAGTAATGCGTTATGTTACTTTTGTGTTACTTTTTCTAACCTGGTCTGGGCTTGCTTGTTTGTTTTTTTATTAACAAAAAAAAAAAAAAGTTGGCAAATATAAAGACCCTTTCACACAAAAAGTAAAATGAATGAGCCTCAGGCTGAAGGAACCTGTACTGTGTAGAGGGCAAAGCTCAAACAAACCTTTCAGCTGTGCTGCCATTCTGGACCACAGAAAAATAGAATGCAAGAGAAGAAAGTTCAATACTCTTACTTCAGCAATAAAGAAAAAAAGAAAAGAAACACAAATGTGATGTTTTTGCTTAGTATGGTTGAATCTGATCATTGAAGGTCAGCAGCAAAGACACTGGTAAATAAAGTGAAATTAAATACATAAAGTATATTTGTGTTGTGGACAGGAGAGGTATCAGTCAATAAATGGAAACCTCTGTTACTTATTTGAAAAAGTAACTGAGATATTTTGTTGTAAATTTAAAAGTTATGTGTAATCTGATTACGTTACTTGCGTTACACCCAACACAGAGGGCAAGTAAATGCTGACAAAATGTTCAGTTTTGGGTGAACTATCTGTTTAAATACGTCATTCTTATATATTTGAAAGCTGAATGTAATTCTTACACTTGATTATATACATTAATCATGTTTGTTCCTCAGCACTGCGGCGTCTGCGAGGCTGTGAGGTGCAGAGAGAAGAGCTGGATGAGATTCTGCAGGAACAGAATGAAACCAAGGGAGAACGTGCCAAACAGCCATGGGAGCTCTTCACTGACCGCAGCGTTCGCTGGCAGCTCATCTCTGTGGCAGTCTTGAGCAGTGCCATGCAACTGTGCGGTAATGACTCGGTGAGACCCTGCCTCTGTCCAATCCTGTGCTGTTACATCTTTGCCTCTTAGTCGGAAGTTCAAGTGTAACTGGATTGCCGGTGCAGTGCTTCATAAACTGAACTTTAACCAAAGAAAACACACCTAGCAGTTTTTGAGAATGAATGCTTGTTGCAGGCTTAATGTTAATATTTGAAAAAATAAGCACAGTCTTCATGCTTGTAGGGGGTAAAAATGTATGCAAACAGACTCACACAAAGCAGTTAGCAGTTAGAATAGCCCGTGTCCCCATCATATTTCTCTTAATATTTTGAATAAAATATCAATCTCACTGTTTTTACACTGTTCAAAAGTTTGGGGTCAGTAATATTTTTTTTAAAGAAATTATTTATTCAGCTAGTATGCATTAAATAGATCAAAACTGACAGTAAAGAATATTACATTGTTACAAAAAATGTTTATTTTGCTTTGCATTTGAACTTTATATTTATCAAAGAATCCTGGCTTTCAATGATTTTCAACATTGATAAAAAGAAACGTTTCCTGAGCACCAAGTCATCATATTAGAATGATTTCTGAAGGATCATGTGACACTGAAGACTGGAGTAATGATGCTGAAAATTCAGCTTAACCATCACAGGAATTATTTACATTACTCTCTCTCTCTCTCTCTCTCTCTCTATATATATATATATATATATATAATGCAGCCTTGGTGAGCATAAGAAACTTTTCAAGAAGAATCCTACCAACCCCAAACTTTTGAATGGTAGTGTATATAATTTGTATATATATATAATGAGTATTAATATTAAATGTTCACTTCTGATATTGTGATAAAATAAATTTAAGACATTTCCATAAAACATTTAACCAGAGAATTCCCTTCAGTTATTCAATATTTGTGGTTAATTGTTACCTTTTGAATACCTTTGAAAAACACATTTGAATCTTTTTCTGTAAATTCTCTAAGGAACTGAATAAGCAAATGACTGATTGACCTGCCTTTCATACAGCTTTTGTTAAATCTCTCCTGTACCCAACACTTCTTACATGACTAGAAATGCTTCAGAAGGATTTTAAGTGTTAGTACTGGTGTGTTTGGGTTGTGTGTGTTTTGCACACTCAGAAATTCAAAAGATTAAGGGCCTTTTTCTTTCGTTCCTCAGATTTACTTCTATGCATCATATGTGTTTCAAGAAGCGGGAATATCTGCTGAACAGATCCAATATGTGACCATTGGCACCGGGATGTGTGAATTCACAGCTTGCATTCTGTGTGTAAGTCTTCATTTAATCTGTTATCAATTATATAACTGTCCCAGAACAAAACAGGCAATCCTTTGACCCACTTGCATAGTGTGAGTGAATTAATTCGTCCAAAATGTTAGGCTGATCAGTTTTGTCAAGTGTTTTAGCCCCTTTTGACATACTTTCTTTGGAGGACCAAGGTTACCACTTTAAATAGTGTAACTGTATACAGAATAATTTCTGTTAGAATGACATGGCAACATATTAATTTGAAATCTGTTTGTGTGTGTTTAGAACCTATTGATAGAGAGGCTGGGGAGGAAGCTGATGTTAATGGGCGGCTATGTTCTCATGGCAGGATGGGCTGTGGTCTTCACTGTGGCTCTTTCACTTGAGGTGTGTATTATTATAAATGTTGCATGACCTCTTTTCCCTTTACCAGCACACACATAGTCACATGGAAGGTTATGTACACGTATGCATGCTTAGAAACTATAAACTGGATTTGGTTGGTGTATACTCCTGAAGTTGACCTTTGAGAGTCTTTATGTAATGTCTAACCTTAAAGTGGACACATAATGTCCAACTTCAGTAATCTAGACTGAATGGACGTCATCAACGGTAAACTATGATTGGCTACTTTTCATATTGATTACAGTATCATTCAAAAGTTTTTGGTCAGCAAGATTTTTTAATGTTTTTAAAAGAAGTATCTTATGCTCACCAAGACTGTATTTTGCATCTTTGTTTAAAAATAACTATTCATTTTGTGAAATATTATTACAATTTAAAATAACTATATTTTAATATATTTCAAAATCGCATTTAATCCTGTTATGGCAAAGCATCCATTACTCCAGACTTTTAAATGGTAGTCTATGTATAGATCTAACTAACACTATGTTTTGATTTGACCTTCCACCCAATAGAATATGGTTACCTGGATGCCTTACTTGAGCATGACCTGCATCTTCACCTACATTCTTAGCTTTGGAATGGGACCAGGTGAATCACAACATCCTGACACACAGCACAATGTTTATATAATAAAGTTATGGTTATTTCATACACTGTTCTCATTTTCTTCATATGGTAGCTGGGGTGACTGGAATCCTTCCAACAGAGATTTTTAACCAGACAGCGCGTCCTGCTGCCTACATGACCGCTGGCTCTCTAATGTGGCTGAACCTCTTCATTATCGGGATGATCTTCCCTTTCCTTGTGGTGAGAGAATAACAGACTCCTTTACTGAAGAATTATACTTGTTTACAGCAAAAATGACTCCTTAAAGGGATAGTTCACCCAAACATGAAAATTTCGTCATCATTTACTCACCCTCAAGTGGTTCCAGACTTGTATGAGTTTCTTTGTCTGTTGAAAACAGAAGAAGATATTTTAAAGAATGTTGCTAATCAAACAGTTGATGCTAAGCCATTAACTTCCATATTAGGAAAAAAGTACTATGGAAGTCAATGGCTACCGATTTAGACCTGAAAGTTGTATGACAGTAGACCTGAAACATTGATTTATATTTAAAAAAGTTCAAAATACTAGTGTTCTTCTTACACACACCTATCGTTAAAAATCTTTGTGTTTATCTGAAGAAAGTCATATACATCTGGGATGGCATAAGGGTGAGTAAATGATTTCATTTTGGGGTGAACTGTCCCTTTAATGTAGTTTTGCTAAGTAAATGTATAATGTTTCAAGGATTTTTAGATATTTTAACTGGAAAATTAGACAAAATACCAGTTAAGAATAGAATTTCTTCTTTTTATGAATGCCTTCTGTGTGTTTTGCAGAGCGGTTTAGGACAGTATTGCTTTGTGCCATTTGGGTCTGTATGCCTCCTGACTGCTTCATTTATTTATATGGTTCTACCTGAAACCAAGGGAAAGACCATAGCGATGATCACTAAAGAATTTTACAGACTCAACTACCGTGGACACGTCAAAATGGATCCAGAAGTAGTACAAGCCCAGTACCAACTAGGGGAAGTCTTTCACTCCACTGCCTTATAGTGTGTTAAACATCAGCTAAATTAATATTTTTAGAAAAATATCTTTAAAATTATGCCTTAATTGTTCTTCATCCCACGGTGAGTTTACATCTTGTCATGTTCATTTTTATATGTATTACTTGCTGATTAAATATTTTCTGCATCACTAGACTGACTTGATTGGTTTGATTCATCCATTAATCATGCATTACTGTCTCTAGGGCTGTCACGATTATGAAATTTGGCTGACGGTTAATTGTCTAATAAATCACGGCGATAATGACNCAGCGCCCTCTTGTGTTTTTTAGAGAGAGATGTGTGCATCATTGCGGACTTCGCGGTGATCTAAAATCACCGCGATGAGGTCAAACAATCGCGGTGAGACGATTATTTAATTATTGTGACAGCCCTAACTGTCTCACATTTCTCAAGTGTTAAAATATTGCCAACCATAAACCTAACTGCTCAGACTTCAAGAAGAGTTCCCTAGTTACCTTTATCATGACTCCCATCAGGGAAGAAAAACAATCTTTTTTTGTTTTTTGAGCACATTTGATACAGGAGATGAATTCAGATAACACTTAGCCAAGTTGACTTTGGCAGCATCATTGAGGGTGTGCAGTTATAACAATTCTGCAGAATGTTTCTCCTTAAGGTCAACATGACTCAGCAACACCCTAACAGCGAACCCCTGATGTTTTTCTATGGCAACAGAGAGCTTTAGTTCATAGTAAACACATGATTCCTGCTGTTTAGAACAGATTAACAAGACTATTCTGCTAAATCTATTGTTACTTATTTCAGCAAGATTATCTGCACAAATGAGCAAATATACTTAAAGTCCTGCATACCTACTTTGAAGGTGTCATGCTCAGGCTTGGACTCAATGACCAGAACTGAGGTAAAACTCAAAACAGGTAGGTTTATTTGCAGATATGGCAAGAACACAGTGCATAAACGGGTAAGAGATGATACTTGAGATTGTTAGCAGATGAGATAGGCTTGTATTGTTAACTTTGAGTCTTTGTCTTACAGTATCGTTGGAGCGCACACACACACACACAAACTATGCTGAGACAAGGAATTACTGGAAGATGACATAACAGCAATAGCAAGGTAGTCAGGAACATTAAGCAGCTAAGTCCATAGCATCAGACAAGGTCAGAACCATGACTGAGGGAGTGTGTGTGCTCTATATAGTGCTGGTGATGAGGGCTAGATGAGTTTCAGGTGGGTGTGTTTAGGTGCCAGAGGGGATGATGGGAAATGCAGTCCATGACAGAAGGTGCATACAGCTGTTAGCTGACAATTTACTTAGCTGACCTTATGTAATATAGTTCTGTACTCTGCTAGACTGGGCTGTAAAAAAGCTTCAGACTCTGATGTGTTATCCTCAGGAATATTGAAGTTGTAAATTGTGTCATATAATATTTATACAACAGACCTTTTTAGGCCAGACTCTTTAAAGATTTTTGGATACTGAGAAATGGATTAGCTATTAAGTGGGGCAGTGTTACACTGTGTATTAAATACAAATATATATATTCTACCTAGTACCTATTAATGTTTTAAAGAAATGGTTTCCTCTATCTCCAACTTTTTTTAATATAGAGATTCAAAAATGATAGCCTAAACACATTTAACAATTAAATAATTAAAACACTTCAACTAATTTAGGGAAGTAAAACATTCAACGGAAGAACAAACATTTAAAGAATTAAAACGCTTCAACAGAAGGGCAAACATTCAAATAACTATAAGAGGAGTGCAACGTACTATATGTGGTACACAATGACAATTTCATCTATGATGTGCCTATTTGTGTGCGTGCAAGTGTTTGTATCCGACTATGTGCTTAAGTGTATGTGTGTAACATGCTTCCATACTATCGTCTGTGTGCATTGTGTTTGGGGCTTCAGGGTTTCTCATGCTCAGGTCTGAACCAACTTTGTTTTTGGTTTTAGAAAACACCATAATTAATTTTTGAATATTCATAAGCTATTTTTATTTATTTATTTATTTAGCATATCTGCCCTTGTCAAATGTAGCCTCTCTACAAAAGAAGCTTTAACATTTTTGTTATTTAACAAAAATTAACCAACTCTTTCTCAGGTGTTTTTGACAAAAATGAGGCGTGACATCCACTCCCAACACCTTTCACACCACTGATTATACCCTCTGTTTGGCTGACATTTTCTTATTTTTCCTCTCCGTTATCTGAGAGAGAGAAAAAAGACATTCAGCACTGTATTTAATAGGATGTCCTGTTTTATTTAGCATGTTAAGGTAAATTGCAACAGTCAAAAAACATACAAAGAAACCTGCACATTCTGCTAAATATCGATCGGTCATTTTCGAAAAAAATACAACCGTTTATGCTTTATAAACAAAATATCGCATTGAACGTACTTTCCGCTTCCGCATTCTTCATAACGCTTACGCTGAATGTCCTACGCCTTCCCTATTGTACTTACGGAAAAAAACGAAACTGGCGCCGCGTTCGTTACGTAAGTAGAATAGGGAAGGCGTAGGACATTCAGCGTAAGCGTTATGAAGAATGCGGAAGCGGAAAGTACGTTCAATGCGATATTTTGTTTATAAAGCATAAACGGTTGTATTTTTTTCGAAAATGACCGATCGATTCGCTAGATAAGCCCTTATTTCTCATCTGGGATCGTGTAGAACAATTTGAAGCTGCAGTGAAACTAATTATGACCTTCAACTGTTTGGTGCCCACTGAAGTCCAGTATAAGGAGAAAAATCCTGGAATGTTTTCCTCAAAAACCTTCATTTCTTTTCGACTGACGAAAGAAAGACACGAACATCTTGGATGACATGGGGGTGAGTAAATTTATCAGGAAAAGTGTATTTAAAAGTGGACTAATCCTTTAAATTGAGCCAATTTATCAGTTTGCCGTCTGAAGTTCCCTTTATGACCATTTTTCTACTGGTGTCAAAAATACAATGGTTATAATGACACAATCTTGTCAATAGATGGCGGCAATGAGCTAAATAATTAGTTTAGACGTTCATACAAATGGAAATAAACGTTCTGCTGAACCTAGAATACAAGTTCAACAGAGATAAAATGTCAACTTTACTCTGGGTCTAACCCAAGTACTTTTGTGTTGGATTGGTTTTGAGTTAACAACTAGTAAGGCATCACCTGTAAGTACTCATTTTCATTGCTAATATTTACTCTTGTCCTCTGGTCTACCTCCTCCAAGTGGTTTGGACTTCGGAGTGCAGTGCTGAGAGTGAGAGATTCATAATTTCACGTTCTTTTGCCACACTGGTTTTTGGATCATATCCCATTCAGTTAACCAAACTGATTGGTTCAAACATAAAGTTTTAATTTATTTAAGTTTAATTATTCATTTAAATTGATTATTTTATTCTGAACTTCAACCCTGGTCTACCCTGCTGTTCTTACGAGTTAAATTTCCACCTTTCTCACTATGTGAGATTTTATGCATTTCCTGAGTATATGCTCATGCACACATTTTCTATAAACTGCTAGTTAACCAATACAAAATAAGGAGTGCTGCTCAGCATAAGTTTCAATCAGACAAGAAATAGGAGACAGACTTTGGAATCCTCATCATGGCAGCAATAATCTTTGCAAATATTCATGCTTGCTGTAAAGGCATTCACAATATTAGCAAAATGTAGTATCATTTTACTTTTCCATTAATTTTTTGACCTTTTTACCAAATCATTCTCCTTTAATAACCTAGTTATAATATATATATATATATATATATGTTATGATTGGCNNNTTATGATTGGATCAATTTCACCAGTCATAAACATTTAAAGTATATAATAATGAAAAACTATACAATTGTTTTCACAGCAGGTTGCCAAAGCCATGCTGTTTTTTCCACAAAATAACTTGGAATAACACAATTATGTGCTCTGAATTGCTCATCACAAGAAAGAAAATTCTCAAATACAATTTTATTTTATACCCATCTCTGTACCAAATAGACAGAGACACAAAAACAGTGTACAAAAACAAACATCAATAGAAAAGTATGCTTATATCCAAATGTCCAAAAATTGATCAACGTTGTGACATAAATTGCAGAGAAACAACAATTTGTCAGAAAACAAAAGGGTAGAATACCAAACATGTACAAATGTACACTTTTCTATGTGCATGTCTTTATACAAAAGTGTCAATGCAACTCTGTTTGTATATGGTTTTTATAAGATAGGTCCTTTAAATGACAGATTTTTCCTACCCATCGCTGTTCACAATCAGTACTGGGAAGGCACTTTGCAACATACAAATATACAAATACACAAGCAAGAAAACAAACAAAAAATGTTTCCAGTGATGTAATAAGCCAGAACACCATACAAGACGAACAAATAACAACAATAAAATAACTGAACAATTCCCTACAACTTCAAATTTGTAAATAAATAAGGGCTGCAAATATTCAGATCACACTTATTGGGCAGACAATGATTGTTACTATTAGAAACTTAAAATTCCAAATCAATTAACAGACTTTATGATCTGATATTAGCAATGATCTGCAAGGACCTGCAGGTTTTCCAATGCTCAGATCAGTCTGCTTCAGATTAAACAAGTTGAACAACTACACATGACAATGAAATATGTATTTGTTTGTAAAAAAAAAAAAAAAAGTACATCATGTCATTGATAGCATAAATCATGAGTGACCGCTTGCAACACCTCTGCAACATTATACAAACTGCCATTCCAAATACTCCAAATAAGTTCACGGTACATTATACTAATAACCTGCAGGGTAAAATAATAGGAAAGGTAACCAGCATTAACACTGCATTTAGAGTAAGAGGAACAGGCAAACACACACCCAATTACTTGCATAATAATAAAGACACAACAAAGGTATGGATTTGTCAGTATCGGCGTAAAACAATTCTCTTAAAACATACTCTTCCAAAATGGAAAAGAAAAAATCCATTCATTCAACAAGGCCAAGGAAAATTCCTATATACAAGTTTATGTTCACATAAACTAACATAATTGGCCATACATATATACATATTTGTTGTATATATATATATATGAATGTTACACATCGTGTATATGACTTTAAGTTAAGCAGGAATGTACTGAACAACTAAGAAAAACTGTGATATATTAAAAAAAGATTAGAAAGCCCTCTGTTTATATTACATTCTAGAGATAAAGGACATTGGAGAGACTGCAGCATTCACACATGTACTCACACATACGTCATCACTCTCATGCTGTCCTCCTGTCGGCTGCATGATTCAAGAAGAAAATAGCACGTTACAACAAAACTCAATATATACCTTTTTGTAAAGGAGACTTGGACACCGGTATCAATAAGTTAATAAAATATATTCTTTGCTTCTTGCTATATCTTACAGTGAAACCTGAAATTGGTCCCTGTTGGACATTAAAAACTGACATACTTTTTGTGACCCCAAACAATTAGTCTCCGCACAAATCAATGATAAACAAAGAAACAAACCACAAAAAAAAAAAATAATTACTGAGATAACAGCCATTATTGGCCTGAAGTTTTAAAGGATTTAAATCCATTTAAATATTCATCAAAGTAATTCATAGAGGAAAAGACTAAAACTTTTAAGTTTTATAACTAGTTGCTGTAGGTTTGCACAACAGTTGCACAAATGACTCCATCTCAATGTTTTCTGATTGTAAAAACTTTAGTCTGGACACGAATAACCTAGAGGTATATTCTGAAAATGTTTAGGGCATCGGTTTGTCTTTTAAAGCAAACATCATCCTCAATCCACCCATCTGGAAGCAGAAAGACACACTTGATAAACATACATGTTAAAAGTAAGATTTTTCTTTTTTCTTTTTTTTCAGGATAGACCTATGAAATTGAGGATTTGTCAAAAGTGGAATAAACAGATTAGCTGCTTCACACCAAGATGGAATCAAAATGGCATCCATGATGGCAAAGTCAAAACAATAACAAACATAACAGTAAGAAACGCAAAAAAAAAAAAGTCAAAACAAAAGTAGTCTGCATATGGCGTCAAGGAGAATGAAACGACAGACTAAACTCGCAGTTATCAAAAGTTTGGTTGTCCAATAAGGTTATAAGAAATGTTTGCATTTCAAAGGGGTCATTTCTCCCCTAAACCCATTCCACTGCTGCCCATCTCAGAGTCCACTAGTGAAGAGGCAAAGGCTGATTGGACGATCTGAAAGCCAAAGGATTCAAGAAGTGACATATTCTGTTGGGGGGAAAAGGGTGAGCCGAGATCACCGAGACCGGAGCTGGCTGCAGCGCGTTTCTTATGAACCCGGTGATGGTGCTTGTTGAGGTAAGACTTTGTGCGGAAGGTCTGGCCGCATTCGCCGCAGGCAAACTTCTTTTCGTGGTCTGTTTTTTGAATGTCTTTGGATCCCCCTGGCGAGGTTACTGCGTCTTCAGGTTGGCCGTTGAAGATGAAAGATGTCACCTCCATTTCTTCTCCCTCAACTTTGTGTTCAGCCTTGAGGTCCGTTCCATTGGAGAGGTCACCAAAAACTGCATCCGATCCATCAGAATCCTGATGGGGGCATTTCCCAGCATTCTCCTGCCCGTCTGAGGTAAACACAGAGTGGGGAAGGGGATATCAGGGAAGGAGGGGGACAGAGAGAAATATAGGAAGAGAGAAGGAGCCTCACATTAAGCAACATGTCTAAAAATAAAAATATTTCCTTTATACCTGAACCCTCATGACCACAACTACATGAAAGAACTTGTTTGTGTTCAAAAACAGATTGGCTATCTGTTGGCTATCTATTACTGATCATTATGTTGCAGCTTTTGTGCGTTATACTTTCTATAATAAGGGAAATTTCATCCTATTTTGTACAATAATTTACAAAAACAAAAAAATCTTAATATTTCAGTCCACTGAGTACCTCTAGGCTCTAGAGCAGTGGCACTAAACCTTAGTTCAGGAGCAAAAAAGACAAATTCCTTTTGTTCTCAATAATGCCATCTGAATGCATACTAAAATTTATAGTGTCAATTTACATTGATCTTAAAGGGATAATTCACCCCAAAATGAAAATTCTGTCATCAATTGCTCACCATATGTCATTCCAAACCTGTATGAGTTTCTTTCTTCTTTGGAACACAAAAGAAGATATTTAGCAAAACTGGGAACCAAACAACATTGGAGCCCACTGACTTCCGCTGTATGGACAAGAAAAACAGACATTTCTCAAAATATATTTTATGTTCTACAAAACATAGAAAGTCATACAGTTTGGAACAACGTGAGGGTGAGTATATGATGACAGAATGTTCTTTTTGGGTGAACTATCCCTTTAAAAACTGAGATTTCATTACCACAAATTAGACATATGCAACAACTTTTATCCAATCAACAACCACGAAAAATTGAGTCCCAACTCTACTCCGCTCCGAATGATCAGAGCTTAACTTTTTCCACATGCATGTTAATGAAATTTAGACTGAACTAGCTAACTAGGTCATTAAAACTGTCATTAAAGTCTTATGAGCAACAAGTTGAGTACCAAGGCTCTAGAGTTCTAGTTTCTCTAACTCCATTGACCTATTTTTGACTTGCATTTCAAATTCCAGTCGGATACAAGACATTTTATGCACCCTACTAAGATTAAATGCAGTCCAGTTCTTCTAAAGTACAAATTATAGACAAGAGGTCAGAAGTGGGTGCTGTTAAGGCAAACGGATGAAAATCAAGCAGCACTGAGGACCACCAGACAAAAAGCATGAGCAAAATACAGACCAAGCCAATTATTCGGTAAGAAATGAAATCAGACCAATATGTTACTAATAAAGTCAACCATACTTTGCAGATATTTGCACCAAGCTTATCAGTTTTAACATCCAGTCATCCACAGTTCTTTAGCTCACCACATTGCCACCCTCCTAACAGCACGTACTGACCTGTAAGAGGCCCATGAAGTGGAAACCCTGGTGCTCCAGAAGAGCGGCACTCCCAGAAATAGGGAGTTGGACCTGGCTTGCCCAGGAGCAGCTCAGGCTGCAGGCCCAGGGCCGGAGGCACAGGCTGGGGTAGAACTGGCCCAGTTAGCCCCCGAAAAGACCCCTCTGTCTCAGGAAAGGTAACCAGGAGTCGGCGACTGGTGCAAAGGTCTACACCGCCAGTAACCGCCCCAAGAGGTAAGGGATAGAGGAAAAGACAGAGAGGCCAAGGGGGACAATTCGTAGTCAATACAGTCAGATGACCACTAGCTTCACATCAGTTCAGAAATTGTGAAAATTGTTTTTTTCAAAGCTAAAATGACAAAAATAAATTTGAATGAATCTTTTTCTTTCATTACATGCCAAGCCAGCAGCTCAATGATACTGTTGGAGTGATACTGTAATGACAATTCTGCACTGATGTAAAGTTAATGATGCCTTTCTGATGTATTTCTGGATTAGTTTTCATATATCAACTGCCAAAACCTTAAAGCTTGTATTACAAGATCAAAATAAATGTATAAAGATAAATAAATAAATCGTCCTCCCTATTCTAGTGAATCTACATAGTTAGCATCAATAACCCAGTTGAAACAAGAAAAAAAATGACATTTTCAGAATTCTTGTCATCACCAATATATTACCAAGGAATCGTAAATATTCTAGGATACTTAGTCCTTAAAAAAAAAAAACTAACACCATATTGTTCCCCATCATGTCCAATAAGGATATTCCCCAATCACAAGCTGCTGGATTTTATGGCAATAAATGTTTGAAAAAGGTCCATTAAATCCACAGAAACAATGCACAGCGTGTACATGTGCACTTATCTGGGACATGCATGAATGAAGGCTCAAATAACGCTTGCATTATGCCAGCACTTGATGGAGATGATAGTAAGCGACACACAGAATGGGACATGTGGCCATGCTAAATTGGTCAGCAGCAATGTAAGTGACTAGCAGACAAACCTGATTGATAGGGCTGCAACTATATCTCTAAATGCAGTTTATTTAAACAAAGACAACTACTTTTCCAACTAAGCTTCCTTTTCGTGTTTTGCCTGTAAATAAAATATTTTCTTTAAGAAGCAGCTGAATAACAAACTTTGAATTTACATCTGGCATAGTGGCTGTTTTCATCAAAAACCCTGAAGCTTGCAAAACTACAAGGGCTGCCTACATCTGCAATACTCAATCAGGTATCATTACATTTGCGCAGTTTGGTTGCCATTTTACAAAACTCAGTTGAGTTTAAGAAACTCCTTAACTTTCCCCAAAAGTGAAGCAGAACCCATACTTTCAGCAACAAACATCCTTTCTTATCCACTGATAGAAAAGTCCCGAAAGATGGTGCAATATAAATCAGAAAGGCCCAATTTTGAACAACATATCCCTGATTTGCTGCAAAGTAATTTTGCAATAAAGATGAAAGATGCGCAGCGCTACAATCTGTGTTTGCGGGTGAGTTTTTATGCAAGCAGATGCAGCATCTGATAAGCAGCAGTGAAAAAAACAGCAAGTGAGCGAGCAACAATTTGACGCTGTGGGGAGAGGCTAGCTTGCCTTCCACTGCGCACTGGCGTCCTGAGTGGTAGGGGGCGCCGTTGTGCATCTGTGGTCTGTTGGTGCGTGGTTCAGGGAACTGATGTGCTGCAGAGGAAGGGAGCATGGACGAGCTGTGGTGCGTTTTTACGTGCACCTTTAAGTAGGAGGCAGTAGAAAAACCTGAGACCATCGGAAGAACAAGTAGGAAAAACAAATAAAAACAATAAAACAAAAAAACAGAACAATACTCAGTCTGATTAATCAGATTTTTAGAAGATTAATATAAAGAATAAGCCACAAACCTTTTCAATACTACTATGTAAAACTTGAGCATTTTCCCCAGTTTTCTGCATTTATAAATAAGCCAATCAGTTTTTGAGAGTCTAAACTAACTTACTAAGGATGGTGTCAGTAGCAATAAAAACATGGATCATTAGTTGGGTATTTTGTACACACAAGTTTCACTGTTTATTTAAGCAACATCTTTATAAAAGTAGTTATTTTCAATGCATGTTTGACCAGTACCTTTGTTGCATATTCCACAGAAGTTATGAGGTCCTTCACTGTGTTTTTTCAAGTGGTCGGTCATGTAGGCAGCCCGGAGGAATTTCCCACACACTTGACATGGTATCTTATCTTCATGGCATGCCAGGTGCGACCTCAGGCGATCTCGTGTTGCGAAGGATGCGTTGCAAATCTGAGACATTTCAAGATATGGTTTATAAGCATTTTCCGAGAGATCATTTTTGTGGGAGTGTTATCGCAAACATAAGGTCGATTTAAAGGAGGAATTTACTCAAATACTTCTGCCATAATTTTCTTACTCCCGTGTCATCTGACTTTCTTTGTTGCGTTTGACACAAAGTGAAAATAAAGAATATCCTGGCCACTCTTGTCCATATAATGAACGCGAATGAGACCTTGGCTGTCAAGCTCCAAAACAAGTCTTTTGATTATATTACAGCTTGAAGAACAAACAAGAATTTCAAGTCACCATGAAATCAAAATGAAAATTTCTTATTTTTTATGGAACATCTTATTTTTTCATGTGTTCTTGTAATCTTGAATCAATTTACTTCCCCTCCCCCTCGCAACAACATCTCTTCTCTGATGATGTGCCAAGGGAAGAGGACTGGCCAATAATCCATAACTTACACGAGAACACAGAAATTTGTAAATGACAAATCCAATAAATGTCAGATGGACAAAATCAAGTCCCACCCTACATTTTTTCCTTGTTCAAGAAGCCGTTTCACTGGGATATGCATCACAGTAGGATAGAAAAGACGATCGCAATTTCCGTTTCATGTTGATTTTAGGTCATTATTTACTGATTATCATTCTCTGCAGCAAGTTGCTACCCACTGTGCCCATCAGTGTTTACATGCACAATAATTAGTTTCTGACTGAAATCATGTGGGTCAGGTTTTTGCGAAGTTGAACTATCAGACTTCAATAATTCAACTGTACTTCGGCTTCGTCCAGCATGTAACTTATACATGTTAAAGGAATAGTTCACCCAGAATGAAAATTCTGTCATCACTTACTCACCCTCATGTTGTTCCAACCTGTATAAATTTCTTCTGCTGTACACAAAGGAAGATATTTGGAAGAATATTTGGAACCAAGCAGATCTCGCCCCCAGCTATTTACTACCATAGCAGGAAAAAAACATACTATGAAAGTAAATAGCGGGGGAGATTTGCCTGGTTACAAACATTCTACCAAATATCTTCCTTCGTGTAGATACAAAGAAATGTATATAGGTTTGGAACAACTTGAGTGCAAGTTAATGATGACAGAATTCTCATTTTTTTGGTCAACTATCCCTTTAATCGGATTACAATTGGCCTCGCCTTTGTGTGTATGCTCCAAAAAGACACCAAAAGAGGTGACATGCAACCATTTCATCCTTGTAAACCTACTGTAGCTTGAATATGACTTTAAGTTAAATGAACTTGAGAACCTGAACAATCAAATTTGTGAATGAATAACAGACCAGATTTGTGAACTGGTTCAACTGATTCACTGAAATGAAAGATAGGTTCAGGTCTCAAAGAAACTAGGGCAAATTAAATTTTATGTGAATAATTAAAATTTTGCTCCGTTTCTCACAAAAAAAATATCAAGCAATCATCTGGCTTCATAAGTTATATGGACCACATTGTTTTTATTTTATAGTGCTTTTTGTTGTTTTGGAGCTTGACAGCCACAGTCCTCAGTCAATCCTTACATGGAAAAGAGTGTCTGGGATATGATTCAGAAACTCACCTTTTCTGTTCAATGGCTAAAAGAAAGCCTTACCCTTTTAGAACAACATAAAAATAAATGAGTAAACAATAAAAGTTCAGTATTTCTCACCTGACACTTGTGAGGTCTCTCTGTGGTGTGCACCTGTTTAATATGTCCATTCAGATGGTCTGGCCTACAAAAACACAACACAAACCATTTATGAAGACACAAGTAGATTTTTAACAAATGTACCTATGAATGACTGTACTCACCTGGAGAAACCCTTCCCGCAGCTTTGACAGACATAGGGCTTACCCACCGAGCCGTCGTGAGACCGCACATGGTAAGACATCCTATCCTTGCGTTTGAAGCGCAGCCCGCACACCGGGCAAGCATACGGTTTCTCGCCCGAATGTGACAGCTTGTGCCGGTTCAGATGGTAGACGTCTCGGAAGACCTTCCCGCATAGATCACACGCGACGTGTCGTCTCGTTCTCTCGCGTTTACGGTTGTCCGTCGGCAGTCCGTTTTCCTGAAACCTCGACTGGGAATGAGTGATCATCGTCGGTCCGTCCACTGCAACCAGCTCCGCTCCGGAGCTCACACCGCCGGTGAACGTCCCGTGCTGAGTCTCGTGGTTTCTCAACTGCACGTCGTCGGGAAAAATCTTGCCACAGACCCCGCACGAGAAAATGCCCTCGTCTTCGTTTTGAGCAGCGCTATTATTGTAGGAGATCGGCACTGTTGTGGGCTCTTTTTTGGGTCTCCCTCTGCCTCGCTTGGAGCCGTCGCTGTTGAGGTGGCTGCTGGGAAACTCCAACGGGGAAACCGCTAAGTGATCGGCCGCTTGTGCTCCGGGAGCGGCCGGCTGCGAGCTGTTATTCGGCTGCGTCGGATCGGCACTGTCGCTGTCATTGTTGTCGGTAAACACGGCGCCGTTGGACACGCTCCCGTTTGACATGTCCACGGGCAGGGGGTATGACAGCTGCTCCGGGGCCCTGAACAGGCTGTGCTCGCCTCCTCGAGACGGAGGCACGAGGATCTGCACGTTGGATTGTTTGATGACCTCCTGACAGATCTCGATGACAGATCGCATGAGCAGAAACTTCGCCGCGGTCATCAGCTCCGGGAAACACTCCAGGCGCACCACGATCTTGGAGGTGTACGCGAAGTCCAGGATGTCTCGGAAAACTTTGGGGCTGATCGTGTGCATCTCCAGCTCCTTACCTTGGCCGTCGTCTTCCGTCTGACAGCTGAACACCGACTCGAAATACTCGCTGCACGCGGCCAACACCGCTTTGTGCGCGGGGAAGCTCTCCTCTCCGACGCGCAAGATAACATCACAAAACCTGCCTCCATCTTTTCTCTGGCTGTTGAGGTTGTGTAGCATCTCGGCGCTGTGTTTGCTCACCTGGTACGTGTAGGAGGAATTCCACGGCTGTTCTGTCCTCTCCATGCCGCCTTCATTCAACAACCGAGCCTAACGCATACGACGGAAGAGGTAGACGAACACAAACGGATGGCAAACACCCAATAAACAGAAGCACTCAGCAGCGACCACCACTCCTCGCCTTTTTAGCATCTAACATGTTAGCAGGGGGAAAAATGGCAGCCCCCCAGCTTCCTGTGAACTTTGACCTTTGTTTAAAGGGAGGGGGGTGTAGTCCGCGTTTAATATTTTCGGTTTTAACAGTTTAATCCATTACTTTAATTCATAGAGAAAGCGCAGATACTGTTCACACACCGAAACTGAAGTTTGCTGGATGCATGGTGTCCGTCTTCCTGGTTCGCAGCGTTATGAATTCACATCCTTGTTTTCCAGTGAGCCCCCTCCCCCAAATGTACGCCAGACACTGAATACATGACAGCAGACTGCCTCCTTCTCTCCTTTAGACACTAACCACTCAGAAAAAAATATAGCCTATTGTAAACATCAACGAAATTCAGTGAACAGGGAAAACTCCTTTGAACGGACACTAGCCCTAGAGAGCTGCTCTCCTGAACTGGTAATGTTCAGATCAAGCACAAAAACACAATTGTTGTGGACTGTACATTGGCTTTGCTCTGTGTCTGGCAGTCAGATTTACAAATCCTTTAGGGAAACTTTACATTTAAAAATGCACAGACGTTTATATAAACCAGGTTTCACACCACAATATTTAGTCTGAGCTAAGATTTTTCTCCTTGGGTTGGAACTCAATAGCTTCCTCTTTAAATTAAAAGAAAAATATATTAATAAGTATAACTGAATAAACATCCTTGAATTCATAAGGTTTCATTATCCAACAAGGATGTTGGATGTGAAAATCCCCATACAAAGACAAAAAAAAGAAAAAGAAAAAGAAAAGCACCACCTGGCCAAGTGTCCATGAGATAAGCTATGGAAGTATGGCAAGGGGAGTATGGCTTGAAGCAAATGTGCAGTTATTAAATTCTACAATGTTCACCATTAAATTTGGAATTTTGAAAATATACTTAGCAAGAATAGAGTAACATGACGGTCCAGTTACACTTGCATATGAATGACCTAGGCTAGGGCATAACCGCTGCATAAAAATATAGATCCATTGAATGCAGAGGATTTCTTCTTACTCAACCATCTGAAAAGTGCACTTCTACCAGGCAGACAATTTAATACCTTGAAATCAATGAGTCAGAAATGCATTTTTATGTGAATGATTTTTTTATTTAATTTTTTTAATATTTATTAACTATTTGTGCTTCTTAAATTAATAGCACATTACTTAATTGCCAACCCCTGCCACCCTAAAACAAATGTGATTCAGAGCAGTGCTTCTCATACATTGACTAAGAAGACTGGCTAGAGGAAGGATGG
>RJVU01019434.1:3079583-3128309 GCA_003731715.1 Anabarilius grahami | reverse complement strand
CCCCCCCCCCCCCCAAAATAAATAAATAATTCCAAACTAATTGGCACAACCAAGATGTGCAGCCAGTATACTCCTTACAAGTCAGATGGGCATAAATTTGCATTTCATTGAGCTTTCTGTATAACAACTTGAAATCCAACAAATAGCTTGATGCCACACAATCACAAACAATTTCACATTTCTTAACATCAAAGTCATCAGCAGCAACATATGAACCATAAACAGTCCTGCTGAACCATTCTGCAAACACCAAATAACCACCTAACCACATGTTACACTAATTCAAGTAGTAGGTGCTTTTATCCAAAGTTACTAACAAGTGAGGTGACAAACGATTCATTATATACAATCACATTAGGAGACATCAAAAGCACTTCAATACAAATCTGGCCAGAACATGACTACTACTAAAGAGATATAAATGTAAGAAGAGCGCAGTACAGAGCAGAGAAAAAAAGACTTAGATTAAGTAAAGAGAATAGTATAGACTAATAAAAAGTGCTTAGAAAAGTACCTAATAACCACATCATCTGATGGACCAAACATTTCTCAAAACCCCCAAAAAAACCTTGTGCGATTTGTTGTCTATTACTTCTCCCTTTAAGACAAGCCAGCTATTTTGTGCCCATCACCCTTGAAGCATGCAGTGCTCCCCATATCTTACCGAAGCCAGGCCAGGCATGGTCTTTTCAAGATTGAAGAACTCATTGAAGTCAAATTCTCCAGGGGTTTGCTCAGGAAGAACCTCGGCATGTGGAACCTCTTGATCAGCTCCTGACTCTTGAACTACTTCAGGGTCCTCAGAGAGACCGCCATTACATTCAACTGTAGGTGTGGAAGATTGAAAAACACAAATGAGCACCCTGATAGATGCACAGAAGCTTTTTTTAAAGGGTTAGTTCACCCAAAAATGAAAACTGTCATTCTTCCTGAAGCAGTGTTTTGAAATCGGCCATCACTATATAAGTCGTTATTTTGTTTGTTTTTTGGCGCACCAAAAATATTCGTCGCATTATAACATTAATATTGAACCACTGTACTCACATGAACTGATTTAAATATGTTTTTAGTACCTTTATGGATCTTGAGAGGAAATGTCATTGCTTCCTATGCAGGCCTCACTGAGCCATTGGATTTCAACTAAAATATCTTAATTTGTGTTCCGAAGATCAACAAAGGTCTTATAGGTATGGAACGGCATGAGGGTAAGTAATAAATGACAGAATTTTCATTTTTGGGTGAACTAACCCTTTAAGCTTTTGCTGTTACACTTGTACTGTACATGCCTTCTTTAAAAGACTCTGGCTTCTTCCTGGAACGTTTGGTCCTCCGTTTATCATCCTCCAAGATCTTGTCATCAAAGCCAATAAGCTCAATGGTCTCAGACTGACTAGTGGGTCCAGCCGAGAACCACTCTGGCTCCTCTTCTGCATAGGAGTCATTTCTTCTTCTCTCACTGAACACTCTTTTGTCTCCAAAGTCTCTCTGTAGTAGAAAACAGAAATTTTATTCTTTGAACAATGCAACAGCAAAAAAAAAAAAAAGCCTTTGCATCTAGCCCATAGCACAGTACCCTAAATCTCTTGTCCTTAAAGTCACGCTCTCTGTCTCGCTCCCTCTCCTTGTCAACTCGTGCGTCCCTCTCAAATACACGTGAGGACATGATGCGGCCACTCCCTATGCGACGTGCTCCCCCCAAACGGAGTGACTCATTCTCTTTGTTCTCCAGAGGGCTGATGGGGCGGCGAGGGAGGGCAGTGGGTGCCACTTGACAACCACCGCCAAAACTACGACGCTGCGGACTAAGAACCACCTCCAGATCATCATCTTTTACACGTTCCCGAGGATCTAGGGAAAGCAAAGTTAATTTAGGTTTGGGAAAAACAAAGGTTTAGACGGTCCTTGTATTATTTAAGTTCTTTCCCCAATTACCTGTAATTCTGCGTTTTAGTGGAACTCTATCCTCTGCATAATCTTTCTTGTAACCTTCTGCTGGACAGCTGTTTTCTGAAGAGGGATATAGGGAGGCATGCCATTTTTCAGGGTCCCAGACCCCATCACTATGAAGGAAACAGTACCGTTAGCACATACAAGGCTTAGGTTTTCAAGCTCATTTAAAACAACATCAGTCAGTAACATGACACTAAGAGTATTCAAACAAACGAGTGTGGTAAATGAACCAATACTGGAAATATAATATATATATATATATATATATGCATGCAATTGTACTGCGCATGTGTCAAACTCATCCATTACCGGTTTAGTATTTTTTGAAAGCTGTGTGGACTGAGCAGAATGTGGAAAATGAAATATATCTGGGCCTTTGGGTATAGGGGAGGATATGCAGCAGGAGCCAAATATATCACTGATGTCCTTTTCCTATGATCTTCTTGCAAGATATGGTGCCACACTCATTCAAACAGAATTTGCAAACAAACACTAAATAAAAGGTTCACCTGTCATATTTCTCTGAAAGACACTCTGGCCTCTCATTGGAAATTGGCAATTCTTTGATTTCCATAAGCTCTTCCTGCAAAAACAGACAGTTGATTATTAGTATGACAAAACTGTACAAAAGTTCCCAATTAAAAAATAAATAAAAATTAGGGTGCTTTCACACTAACACTTCTGGTGCACACCTGGGTTCATTTGTCAGTTTGGTTCAATTGGATGATGTGAACGCTGTTTTCCAAACTCAGGTATGCTTCATGTGAACTCCAGTATGGCTTACTACTGATATGAAAGCAATTGTACTAAAGAAGTGAACCGCTATTGAAGCAGTAGGATTCGGTAAAACTGTGCATTCTCACTTTCTTGACTAGTGGCACTGTTGCTTAATAGTAAGCATTTTCCTGCTACTTATCCAATTAAACATGTATGGTCAAGATGGATTCTGTCTCAAGTTGTTGTTGTTACAAGTAGTACAAATTGTAAAAAAAAAAAAAAAAGATCATCATCTTTTATAAGGTAGAACATTTAAAGCTCTAAATGTTACAGTATGTGTTCAAAGAATATCACACTATAATAATAATAATAAAAGATCAAGGCAAATGTGTTCCTCATAAAATGTCTCTTTTAAGGGATTGTTCTCACCTTGGTATACCTATAGGCAGAGGTCACTACTGAGTCCTTCACTGTGTCCACCATGTTTTCACCATTTTCGTCCTTCTCCATGACTCAGGTGGGTGGTCAAACTGATGTGAAGCCCCAATATCAGACACTCTGGACACCTGTGAATGAGATTCTATAGCATTATTTAAACATCCACGTCAGTCTATTGTACCTTTAATTGGATGATGCCAAATTTATACTGAAAAAGTGGCACAGAAGCGCTTCTGAAGTGGCATTTAGGTGAATTGGGTCAGAACAGGCAATTTAGTGTCTTTTGTGTGGCACTGCGTCTTTACACTGAATATTTAGGAGGCACAAATCAGCCTTAGTGGCTGGGTAAAGATGCCTTAGAATACTACAAAATACATTCAACTAGCTATCCAGATCAAAATCAATGAGTAATTGAGTGTGTTTTTACAAATAGGATGCAAGCATCTTAGGAAGGATATATAGATATCTTAATATCTATGGGGGCATCAGATTAAATTTAACTTCAATCTATTTTAAGGAGGATTCAAAGTTGTTGGGATTTAAAATGACCAAGTAAATGTCTGGCTCCTGTGTAATCTGAGTAGCTGTTGTATTAGCAAATGACGAGGCAGACAGCAAACAAACTGCAGAATACTAATCAGCCTAACGCAGGGACATTAAGCTACAATCCCTCACAAGAAGAACGCATCTGTTTGGAAAACCAAGCAGCTTTCTCGGTATATTGATGAACTCACCTGATATTAGAAACGGTGTCAGAACACCTCCTCTCCCCCCGCCTGGATACCTCAGTTAGCTTCTGGCTACCTGTCCTATACCAAACTACAAGAGATGCTGCAGTCAGTCCAGATTTCAGGCAGGACGCAGATGAAGCTTCTTGCTTAAAAAATAAAGTGTCTCGGTCGACAATATTGACAGGAGGTTCGGGTATCGCCTGTCAATCCAGATTTATTAGCTAATTGACAGAGAAGCATTTCATTAGCAAACCGGCTAAACTCAAGCCGACGCCGAGGATTTTCTTCAGTTCTTATGGACAAACGGCTCTGTTTGTATCTTTTCCGTTGTTATTTTAAATTTTGGCTTATTTCTCCTTTGGGTTTTTTCGTGAGAGCGAAAATTTTCAAAAATATACGTGTTTGTTTATTTTTAAGCTAGTGAGTCGGGTTAGCAGGCTAGGAAACTTATTAACAATCATAAAGCTGCACGACGCACATAAAAAAGCGCGTCACCACACTAAAGCTCACATATATTAGGACCAATTCCGGTAGATAACAGGGTTCTACCACTTCATTAAAGCTTGTAGTCCGACTCCAACAATCAATGTACCTCGGGGTACTTTCTCTGAGCTCTCTCTTTCGTCTCTGTTCAGTCGCAGAGCGGCGAATTTCTTCAGATCTCTGACTGGTTCTGAGAGAGGCCCCAATCAAGGATTATATAGTGTCTAATCACGCCTTCTTTAAAGTTTCAAGAAACCAACACATACATTTGATTGTAATTTCAAATTTATTAACACAGAACACCACACTGTGTGGTTAGAAGTGTGTATTTTAGACAGCAGCGTTGACAAGAGTCATTATAAAATTGTAGGGCAAGAATACATTTCAGGCAATCAACGTGGCCACCCGTTGTAAATTGTAGTCACGTGACAGGATTTAAAACGTTCTGTTGCGTTGCTTGATTTTTTAAACTTAATTTCTACGATATAAACGACAAAATGTATACTATTTTGACTGATGTCAAAGTGTTAAAATAAAGTTAAAACTCTTTTTATCCAATTCAACATGTATACTCAAGATGGCGTCTCTTTATTTGTCACACACAAGTAATACATAGGTATTGAAATTTTCTTAATTTGATAAAACAGTATTTGAATAAAGTACAAATTTAATAAGAAAAATGTCAGTATTGTAAATAAAAAGAAGAAGATTAAAATGTAATATAATAAAACTGAACAAATAAAAAACAGACTCTCCCCTTTATAATTTTATATATTTAACAATGATAACAAATATTAAATAAGAAAAATGCAAAATAGAAACATTTCCCTAGATACAAATTATATTACCATTGTAATAATTTGAGTGAAAAGTTAAAAAGTGGTCACACACACACGCACACACACTGCCAAGGTAAAAGATAGTAGATTCCTGAATACATTTCCAAGGTTACATGGAAACCTCCACATAAGTAAAATAGTTAAGTAATATGTTATCTACTTGTAGGCCATAGTGACACTGTGAATATGGGACTGAAAACTTTTCTGTTCTGTGATGTTATCAGGACATAAACATAACCCAAATACATAGATCCGACTTGGACATTAGTATGGAGATGACACTCCTATGAAATCTCACAAACTGATCTGTCGATCATAACCTTGTAATGACTTCTTCGTCTGTGTGTATGACTGAATTAATGAAAACACAACTTTAAAAGCAATGCACATCAACTCTTCAATTCACAAAATACTGTGTACAGTGAGGAATAAAAGAGTTATTCTATCTGAAGGATGCATTAATCACTAGTATAAAATTATTTTTAATATAACTGCATTATTTTAAAATAACTGTATTAATATTGTAACATTATTATTATTATTATTATTATTAATAATATATAAGTGTATCATTGAAGGGTTCAAAGTGCAATTTCTTTTAAAGAAAGTCTTTTATTATGACATTATTTTACCGGAAGAATATTCATTCAACACAGAAGAGCGGCAGTTATGGTTTGTTGTTGGTTGTTGTCAGTACGATAGCAAAGATGACAGCTTTTTAATGAGATGTAGTAACTTTAAAGCCTTGAGTGAAATCTTTAAAGCATTGAAAGCTGCTTTATTAACTTTATTTAAACCAGTTATAGCTCAGGCACCGGCTGCTAGAGAGTGAGCTGATTGACTGAAAGTTATGTATGCTCCAATAAACCACTAAAGATGCAAACGACAAGACCAAAAGCTGGGAAACAGTTGTCTTGTGGTGTTGAAAAGAACCGGTCACGTAAAACACCCATACGCAAATACACTTACCGGGTCGGATATAATTGGAACCGAGGTGGAAGACTTAAAGAGCTGAGGATAAGGTAGGAGTTCGTTCATTTTATAACGCCGTAATGGCATCCTCCAGTCGTTTACAGGTTGCGAATGTCATGAGAAGTGACTTTTGCGTTGGTTGTTTAGGCACCTTGCTCGGAAGTTCCTTCACTTGTGGATTCAGAAGACATTTGGACGAATAACAACATCACAAGCCAGGTCCAGTCTGTGTGTATTGTGTTTAAATAGTGCACTAAAATGTCAGCCTTTATTTAATTGATAAAATTTGTATTTTCTTTTCAGATCTCATTATTGTAAGGTGGTCTTGAGGAAGACCTTAGGAGCATGGAAAGATGAGTGGTGGCACGCAAGAAAGGAATGGACTCTAAATATAAGGGCAGATTGCCATTACACGTAAGTCAAACCTAACCCTTCAGAAATCATTCGTATATGCTGATTTGGTGCTTAAGAAACGTTTCTAATTATTGTCAATGTTGAAAACAGTTGTGCTGCTTAATATTTTTGTGGAAACCTAGTTTTTCAGGACTCTTTGATAAATAGAAATTTCAAAAGAAGAGCATTTATTTGAAATAGAAATCTTTTGTAACATTATTAATCTATTTTCTGACATTTTAATAGCTAGGATCTCAATAATCACCACCCGTCTCTTTTGTCTGCCCATTGTAGGTATATGCTGTACAGCAAAATATTTCAGGCCTGGCAGGAGTTTGTTGCTGTCCAGAGAGAAGAAAAGAAGAAACTGCAACTTGCAATCAGTTTTGGTATATAGACTGCTATTATTCTATTAATATTTGAGTTGAAACGTAGTTGTAACTGAATATTTGTACTGCAGAGACGGACCACAAGCTGCGTTGCATGTGGAACGGTTGGGAGCTGTACCTGGACATGTGTCGCATGAAACGCAGGATGCAAGCAGCAGCAGTACAGCACGAGAGACTCGCTGCACTGAAGTGAGCATTGCTCTCATGTGGTGTTAGACCAACAATACAGAGCCACATATATATATATATAAGAGTAAAGCAGACTGATACATAATATACAGTGTTACAATCCTGGTGTAGGGTTGGGGTGTAATATAAATGACCGACACGTAGAAGACAACATCATTTCATATTTTAAAAAGTAAGCAAGTATATGATCACAAATCAATCAATATGTTGACATAGTACTTATATAAATAAATAAATAACATTAGTTGAAAAGTTTGGGGTCAGTAAGATTTTTAATGATTTATGCTTTGGTCTCTTGTGCTGCATTTATTTGATCAAAAATACAGTAAAGACACTAATATTGTGGAAAAGTATTACCATTTAAAATAACTGTTTTCTATTTTAATACATTTCAAAATGTCTCTGACGGCAGCAGTCATTATTCCAGTATTCATTGTCACACGATCCTTCAGAAATCATTCTAATATGCTGATTTGGTGCTCAAGAAAAATGTCTTATTATTATTTTCAATGTTGTTAACAGTTGTGTAGCTTAATATTTTTGTAGAAACAATGATGCATTTTTTCAAGATTTTTTGATGAATAGAAAGTTTGAAAGAACAGCATTTATTTGGAATAGAAGTCTTATAAATATAAATGTATTTACTGTCACTTTTGATTAATTTAATGCATTCTTGCTAAGTAAAAGGATCAATTTCTTAAAAAAAAAAAAACTCCAAACTTTTGAACAATATTATATATAATATAAAGATGCATGTGTAACAGTGAAGTGAATGCCTACAGTATGTATAGTGGCCTACAAGTAAAATACTGACGTGAAATATTTTTGTGCATGTGTTGGTTATTAAAGGTGGGTTTGGACTGTGTGGAACAAAGCACTACAGCACAGGGATGTGGCGTACCATCAGGAAGATCTTGCCTTGCAACACTGGGCTCACACTGTACAGAGCAGAGTAAGTATGTGTGTGCGAATACAGCAGAGTACAGTGTCTAGTTTGAGCGATCTCTAAAATGGCTGTTCTTCACAGGCATGGCTGAACTGGAGAGACAGGATGAAACATGCCTGTGTTCTGAAAGAGAAGGAGTCCAAAGCTCATTGTCACTATTTTCTTCAGCTGTTAAGACATACACTTCATGGATGGATCAGACACACAGAGAACAGACAGGCTAAGAACAAGACAACAGGTGGCATTCTTTTTTATATATTGATTATATACACTACCATTCAAAATGTTGGGGTCAGAACATTTTTTTCATAAAAATTAATGCTCTTATTCAGCTTGGACAATCATTAATCAAAAGTGATAATAAAGAATAATAAATACTTAAACTTTCTATTCATCAAAGATTCTTGAAAAAGGAACAAATCACAGTTTACACAAAAAAACAAGCATCACAACTGTTTTCAGCATAGATGATAATAATAAGAAATGTTTCTTGAGCACCAAATCAACGTATTAGAATGATCTGACACTGAAGACTGGAGTGATGATGCTGAAAATGCTCAGCTTTGCCATCACAGGAATAAATTGCATTTTAAAATATATTAAAATAGAAACAGTTATTTTAAATGTAATAATATTTCACAATATTATTATTACTGTATTTTCGATCAAATAAATGCAGGCCTTGAGATTTTTTTTTGTTGCATTTTATGCATTAGTTTTTCTCTTGAATCACATTTCATTTGTCTTCTGTGTTGCAGCTGTTGCTCAGGATGTATGGCGTGTCTCTGTGCTGGAGAAGTTTTGGCGTCAGTGGTATAATGTGCTGCAATCCAGACACGTTGAGAAAGACAGAGGACAGAGAGCAGACCAACTGGCCCAGCACGGCTCCCAGCGGCTGGTGTTCTCACACTGGAGACACTGTATCTTTGATTACACAGTTACACAGACGTTCACATTTACTTTTAGACTCATTATGATATGCAGTGTGGTTGTTTTCCTGATCAGTCATGTAGATGTCAGTATGTGCTCACAGAAGGCTAAAAGGGAAAAAGCTGCAATGCATCACAGACAACTCTATCTTCTGGTTAGTGGTGTACTTGTTCATAATGTTGTTTTTGATGTATTATTATATAGCTTTCTTTTTCTTTCTTTTTTTCTTGTTTATTTGTTATGGTCTTTCTTCACAGCGTTTGGGTTTAAAAGGCCTTGCTCTGAACGTCACTCACAGTAAAACTCATCGTCTCAACAAGAACATTAGTGTCCAGCATCATCATCACATCGTAAGAACAACACAAATAAAGAACATAAACTCAACGCAAGACAGAACTGTCCTTAAACTTAACATATTAGTGGAAATCAAATTTTCCTTGATAATGTTTTTTTTTTAAAAAAGTTAATTGTACTAAACTAAATTTCAGTACTAAAAACTTCCTAAGTACATAAGAAGAGAAATTATAAACACCTAGTCTACCAGTCCTCCATCAATAATGATTATGAGTGTTATGTCATGCAGTTGTGCCGAGTTTAATTGTCAGAAATGGATACTGATGTTTTGCAGTTTCTGGCAAGGTGTTGGAAAGTCTGGCAGTTGTGCTTGGATCAGGCTGAAGACAGAAGTCTGCAACCCCAAATGAGTGTTGCACAAACTCATCACAAGTTAGTCACATAAATGAGTTTAATAGATTCACTTTTGTCAAAGCAATAGTTCTGCTTGTGATTTTTAATTTGAAGCATGCCAAATATACTCAGCAAAAAAAAAAAAAACATCCTCCCAATTTCAACTGCATTTTTTTCAAGGAAATTTCTGATGTGTCAATATTTGTATACTATGAACATAAAAAGATTAAACAGCTGAACAAATATCACAGACATTTGGGGGGACATATGGTTACACTTGTTTTGACACTACAGGGAAGATCACCTGTGCTTCTTACATTACAGACATTGCAGTTTATTGCTCTGGCCACATCTGCGGTCCTCATGCCTCCCTTTTGTCTTAAGGACTCTTCCATAGATGCATGTGACAAAAATTGTTTATGATTCATTGAAAAACAGTTTAAACACTTTCCAATAAATATCTGTAAAGCTAATTTGGATTTTTACAAAATTATCTTTAAAATGCAGTATCTTGAAAAAGGGATGTTTTTTTTTAGCTGAGTTATATATTTGTAGATTTCAGGTCATTAAAAAACATGAGTTGGTCTGTGAGACTTTTAAACGGTTGTGATTAATCAATAGATTTTCCGTGCTGAGATTTTGCCTTCATCGTTGGAGAAAACGTCTTATAGAGCACAGACAAATGCAGGTAGCCACCACACTTTCTGACACTCTCATTTTCTTATTTCATAGGTCACCTGCATTTAGTGATGGACTGCATTTTTTTCATTTTTGTCTTAAAAATGCTTTAATATTTTATTGCACAATCTGTACATGTATGTATTTACATGTGTATAGGAGTTGGAACTATGTGCTGATGCCTGCTTTGCTCGTCGTATCTTCCCACAATGTGTAAACACTTGGATGGAGTTCACAGCACAATGCACAGAGAAACGAGAGCGGAAAGAAAGAGCTGAACAACATTACAGGCGGGTTTCTGTGGCTAAATAATGTGTGTATGTAGATATATGTCTGTGTTGTCTTGTACTGAAAATGTACATGTTTTGTCCTCTATATAGGCAACAAACTTGCAGTTGGGCATTTTATACATGGTGGAGAAACTTGGATGTACAAAGAGATCAGAGACTTGCTGAAAGAACGGTATGCTGACATCCACAAATATGCATTGCTGTTCAAAAGTTTTTGGTCAGTAAGATTTTCATTGTCTCTTTTACCAAGTAGTCTGTATAATTCTTTTTAGGCTGTTTTGCATGCCGAGCATGTGTGTTGTGCCCGTGCCTGGTCTAAGTGGTCCTTCAGTGCTGTACAGTGTAGAGCGGAGAGATTCAAACAAGAAGCAGCCGACTCACTTTACAAAAATACTCTTCTACGGAAGGGCCTGAACCAATGGAGAAACCTCGTCGCTGACATACAAACCAGGTATGAGTCAGATAATGTAGCTTCAGGAAGAACATCTGAATAAACCACTTAGTATTTTTATGAAGTGTCAGCCTTCCTGTGTTTTGTATACAAGTCAGAGACGTTTCGAGCAGGCACAGGATCATGATGGACAGCGGTGTCTGAGAAGAGCCATGGCAGGCTGGCATCAGGTACGAGTAGCACAACTGGCTCTATTCAATAAGGGAAACAGCTGGGATGTTTTTAAATCATGATATGATGCAGATGTTGTTGTTATTATTGGTTTGAAATATTATGAATCTAAAAGAAGTAAATATGAGCTTGTTTAACAGTATGTAGATCACAAAAGACAGAAAAGAGAGAAACTTGCTCAAATGGAGAAACACTACCACAGCAAATTGCTCAAACATGCTCTGGAAGCTTGGAAGGTATGAATATCATGTTTGTTTTAACACAGTATACAGTTTATCTACAAATATTGCTGTAATATACTAGTGTATTGTATATTGTTTAAAAACAAAGCTTACAGCTTGTTGTTTTTACATGCATGCATGTAGTCGTACCATTTGCAGAATCAATCGATTAACAATCATGTGGAGTGCCGTTACCAGGAGCATCAGCAACAACTGGTCAGGTATTCTTATGCACCATTTTCTATAATTTTTTTTTTTTTGTAGTGTTTATTTAAAGATATGTAATTGTATCCTTTTTTATATATGTTTCTGCAGGAGAATGTTCTGTTTATGGAGAATAAACATGTCACAGCTGGTGGAAGAGAGAGAGAAGGAAAACAGTGCAAAATGTTTTTCTCAAAAGCACCTTTTATCTCAGGTGCTTATATCCTTAAAATTAGTTATATAACAGAAATAAAAAATTAACACCTATTATTATTTATCAGTACAAATTATAACAAAATATTTTACGTTTTCTATGTTTGAAAGGTGTTTCTGGCATGGCGACAGAGAACAGTATCTGCTCATCTTCACCGTCATCAGCAGGAGGAAGCCCTGAAACAAGCTCAAATACACCTGGAGAAATGTACTTTGTTTATATAAATACCACTGTTAGTAGTCTGTGTAATGATGAAATTATTCAATGTTGTTTTTGTGCTGTTAGTACGTGTGCAGGTGGCTTTGAGAAGATGGAGAGAGCGAAGCACGGAGGTAAAGGATGAGAGACTGGCGAATGAGATGGCCAACAGACACTACAGCAGAACGCTGGGAAAAAGAACCCTCAAAACATGGACCAGTAATATTCACCATCACAAAACATGTCAGGTGCCAGTTCAAGTCCCAAGTATCTGCACATTTTATCAAAGTCTGTTCTTAATTATTTGTTTTTTTATGTATATGTATGTGTGTGTGTATATACATATATTTATATAATATATGTATATTATGCTTTTTAGGTAATGAAGAAAAGAAGCTTTGAGCTTCACAGATTGAGGATTCATCAGCGCTTTTTTATCTGCTGGAGAACACAGGTGAGTTTTGATTTAGCAAAGTGTTCAATCATATTTGAAGGCTATTATAAAACAATCCTAGATGCTGATTGGTCAACACAACATTCCTGCTATGCTAAAATGCACTAATATAGTAACTGTCATGACACTTTACCTTATCTTTTTGTTAACAAATGGCTCTTAATAAAAATATTAAGCATGCAATTTTTCATTCAAGTCACCGTGACACATTTTTTGAATATTCCATTGCAGTGTTTATCATAAATGATGTATCAGTGCACATCATTATTTTTAAAAAATTCATGTTCCCTCATAATCTTTATTCAAAATATCTTCCCCTCCACCTTGCAACAAGATCTCTTCTCTGATGATGTGTACACCAGCATGAGGGCGGGACAGTAATCTCTTCCCTCCAGCAACCTGTCACTCACATAAGATCGCAGAAATAGTAAACGACAATGATCTATTAGTCCAATCAATTCCCAAAGAACAAAATCAAGTCCCATCCTACATTTATCTGAGTGAAAAGCCGATATACATCACAATAGGGAAGAAAAGACGTTCGCAACATCCATTTCATGTCCACTTAGCACAGTCTGTTGTTTAAATATAGCTGTAGTTGTGATATTAAAGCTTTGTTATAGCCTCACTTACTATACAGTAGTTCAAGCTGCTGACATTGCATCATTTCCTTTTTTTGAGCTGAAGCTACTTATGATTGATTGTTACTGTCTCTTTGAAGATTCTATATTGTTTTTTTTTGTCTGAGTTTGAATGATTATGACACACAGCTGCAGAACAGAAGAAGAGAGGCGGAGCAAACTGACACTGCCCTTTGGCATTGGTCCCTCAACCTACAGGCCAAAGTAATGCCAGATTTTGCATTGCTTATCACTGATAATTCAGGTTTCCTTCAACTTTACAGTCTCAGTTTGGTCTGTATGCTTTAGGTGTTTTGCGCATGGCGGCTGTGGATCTCAGAACGTCAGAGAAAACAGGAGCGTTTGACTGAGGCAGCTCAGTTTTACAGAGATGAACTGCTGAGAGAGGGTGTCACGCACATCCTCACGCACACTGCGCACATGGGTGCTTTCTCAACTAATATTGCCCAGCACAGCTATGAACAGGTGCTGTTTCTATAGTTATATTTGTATATTTGTGCATTTCAGTCTACAGTCTATAGAGTATATGTGTGTGTATTTGTCTACATTAATATAAGTAATCCTCATTAAATACAGAGCTGTCGTCAGCTTCAGGAAGTGGTAAGGCGGTGTGCCGTTCGATGGAAGCAGCGGGCACTGTGCAAGCTTGTCAAGGGTAAAACAGTGCCGTCCAAAGTCAGCCACTCCAAGAAGAGTGTGTCTTTTTTTCTGCCAGATGACCACACTCCCATTCCCACCCCCTCTCCAATCAGGAGCCAAACAGCAGAGCAGAGGCAGAAAGATTCCATCATCAATCACCTGTGAGTCAAAGTACAACATCTTAATTCTATTTTATCTTATTTCATTCAAATTTTAATCTGATTTTGAAAATTTTACTGATTGACATGTCTCGAGTAAATCTGATCCTCCTGTTTTGTGAGCAGTTGGTCAGTTCGAGCATCTAGATTGCAACCGAGAAGACTAGATGACCTACTGCAGTCCCCAGCCAAACCTGTGCCACATGACTTCAAGATCAGCAGGTGTAGTAAACTCACAAACTTTGAGACAAACACAATTTTTTGTTCACATACTAATGACTATTTACCTTTCTCTGTGGTGTTTCAGTAGTCAGAGGGTGTCTGTAAAAGAGACTGCATTTCCTTCAGTCTCCTCCAGCAGTCCTTTCTTTCCTTCTCCATTACCCTCAGTTCCTTTTACCCACAACCCACTGGACTCATCTGCAATGGTACTACAACCTAAGATCCTCCCATTCAAACCCGGTCCTCCAGAATATATTGCTGCTACAGGCCAGGACATACTGCTTCCTCCATCTTCATTTACTGTTTCAGTATCACATGGCAAGGTAATCATGATGCTGTAAGAACACTTGTTTGTTCTTAGGCTAGGACAAAGAAGGCATTTGTTTAATGTCACTTTTATTTATTATTTTTCCCCTACCAGTTCTTATTTACTCAGTTACTTGTTGTTTTTGTTTCATCTTGCCTCTTTGTAGAAATTTTTTATTTTTGCTTAAATGCGAATTGCCTATTTTCTGTGAAAATATTATACCTTTTACGATTTTTCTGTTTTACAGCAAAAAGGCTTAAGGAATCAGGAGCCCCTACTGCATTCTACTTATTTCACGTCCCACCTTCTCTCAAAACAAGGTCAAAAAACATAGTCTTTCATAATATGAAGTAGAGCTGCGTGATTATTCATTAAAAGATCGCAACCTTAATAAACACTGATGTCTATGGATCAAAATAAACATCTATTGAAATTAACTTGATTCTTTAAATAAAGATTGTATCAATTACATCGTTACACCAGTAGGTGGCGACAAGTGACTTAAAAAATGTTTGTCATTGAATCATTCAAGAGATTCATTCAAAATTGCAGAGTCATCCAGTAATGAAACAAGTGAAGTCTGTGTGATTGAGTCATTGAATCATGCATTTCAAACTGATTTTTTACAAAAAAAATGTATTCAAATTGATTAAATATTTTTAAATGGACTTCAATTGTTAGTTCACCCAAAACTGAAAATTCTGTCATTTATTACTCGCCCTCATGTCGTTCCACACCTGTAAGACCTTCGTTCATCTTCGGAACACAAATTAAGATATTTTTGATAAAATCCGATGTCTCAGTGAGGCCTGCATCGCCAGCAATAACACTCCCTTTTTCAATGCCCAGAAAGCTACTAAAAACATATTTAAAACAGTTCATGTGACTACAGTGGTGCAACTTTAATATTATAAAGCCAAAAATAACAAAATAACGACTTTATTCAGCTATATCTAGTGATGGGCGATTTCAAAACACTGCTTCATGAAGCTTCGAACCTTTATGAATCTTTTGTTTGAATCAGTGGTTCGTAGTGCGTATCAAACTGCCAAAGTCACATAAACTATTAAAGTTTCAAAACACTTCGTTCACTGAAATCATGTGATTTTGGCGCTCTGAACCCCTGAATCGAAACAAATGATTCATAAAGCTTCAAAGCTTCATGAAGCAGTGTTTTGAAATCACCCATCCCTAGATATTGTGGAATAAAGTCGCTGTTTTGTTATTTTTGGTGCACAAAAAGTATTCTAGTCGCTTTATAATATATGAACCACTGTAGTCACATGAGCTGTTTTAAATATGTTTTTAGTAGCTTTCTGGACATTGAAAAAGGGAGTGTTATTGCTGGCGATGCAGGCTTCAATGAGCCATCGGATTTCATCAAAAATATCTTGTGTTCTGAAGATGAACGAAGGTCTTACGGGTGTGGTACGACATGAGGGTGAGTAATTAATGACAGAATTTTCATTTTTGGGTGAACTAACCCTTTCAGCAAATAACATTTTGTCAGAACCTCTAGTAAATTACATGTTATTTAGTTAAGCTGTCTATTCAGAATTGTGGGAGAATCATGATCTCTATTTATCCAGAATCGTGCAGCTCTACTATGAAGTGACTTTTGCTTGCTCATTTCACTAGTCTGAGGTTCCGTGACATATTTAAAACCATTTACACTTGTCATTTGTCTTTAGGTGTGCATGAGAGATTACCAGAGCAAGAAGAGGAGAATGAGGAAGATGAAGCAGTGGATGTGGAGAAAACTGAATATCTCACCAAAGAACTACTAGATATTAGACTGGAAATGCAACGATACCAGGAAGATAGAAAACAGCTACAGTATGTAAATCTTTCAATAGGATGAATATACAGTGTTTAGAAATATTATTCTAATTATTACATTTACTGTAATTCATTATTTGTTAGATTTATAAACAAATTCATATATAAGTGCTGTCAAATCGATTAATTACGACGTGATCCTGCCGTAAAAGTCACCAGTCTCCTGAAATTGAAACCACTACTTTGGACATGCATTTTAAGACTGGAGCTGTTTTTTGTGTTTGGAAAAAAAATTTTAATAGACTCTCCAGCTGTAGTTTGACTGAATCAACATATTAAAGTGGGTTATTTATTTTAGCACTACAAGGAAACTTGGCTTTTGGAATGAATAGTTTCTGCTTAGTTTGAGAGACTAATAAGGTGAAAATATTTGGGGGGTTTTACATGTTAAATTAGAAAGAAAGGAATGTTTTGTATTTCCATTTTGTGATCGAACAAAAGGGGTATAACAAATATTATCACCTTCATAAAAAAAAAACCTTGTGCCTAATGAGATGTCTTTACTAATATTGTGAAATCAGCATGCGTTTGTGTGTTTAGGACATGGCGTAAGCTCCAAAAAGTCTTGAGTAACTGGCTCTCAACAACAGGCATTGAGGGAGAAACTGAGGAAAGAGAAAGCATCTTAAAGGAGTTAAGTGAGGTATCCGTATAACTTTCTTTCTTTCTTGCACGCACTCATACACAAATTCACATCTTTAAATACATACAGTAAAGGATTAACAAATAACAAGACGAGGCAGCATTCTTGGTATCTCAGACTGCACTATCGCACAGAGGACACTGATGGTTTACATTTAACACGCATATTTTTGGAGAATTTACGTAAACATAAATCTAAAATGCTCAAAACCAGCTGTGAGGACTGTCACTAGATAAATGTTACAGATTGCATAAACCCTTGCTTTTTTTTGTATGATGTGCAATACTGGAAAGTTATAATATGGAATATATTAGACATTATTAAGATCTAACATTAATGATTAATAATAAATATAACATTTGTTATCTTTATGCTCGTTATCACAACCCTATAGCTCTAACGGATTTTGCGCATAGTGGTGTATATAAATATCTTTGTAAAATATTCTAGTTTTTGCTCTGATGAGACAGTAGATATTTGTTAATCTCTGGTTTTATTTATTTTAATTTTCAAAGTAATTTTAGTAATGTTTTAATATGATGTTCTTTTGCAGCTTGAGAATCGCATTTCTTCTCTGTCTTTGAGATTAAACAAGCAGAAACCCACCATGATTTGCCATGCTGCCAGAGTTAACACCATCCAGAGCCAACTACTACCACCCATGGTTAATACAAAAACATCTACCAAGTTTGGAATATAGACTAAGGCTATTGTGAAACCCGTTATCCCAGAAATAATTCTAAACAATATTGTATTTTTGAAGTCCTTAACCTGCTTTTTTTATTTCAGTTGTTTTTTATTTATTCAAATACACTGTTGTAAATACTTTTAATAAAGCATTAAATCTCATTTTGATGTTTTGAAATTGCTTATTTAACTTTAGATTCTATGGATTATCTGAATTAAAGGTTTGTTGGCTGTGTGTGACATTGGAATACTCCCAGCTAACAGAGAACGTTCTCAGAACTTTGGCTAACTTTCTTGCAAGATTCTCTTAAAGTTAAAAACAAACATTCCTCCAGTAACACTAATTGAACATTCATTCAACATTCATTCGTTATTTGGTCTGGTAATGTTCTCAATTTTAGCACTAAAACATTTATTTATTGTTCTTAAACTTTCTTCTGAAACGTTTTAGTTGGATGTTTGTCTGTTTTTTAAACGTTAATACTTGTTTCAGAACTTTCAGAGAAAATTCAAGTAATGTTTTCCTAACGTTTGCAAAATTAAAAAAACAAAATAAATATTCCCTTAATAAGGGAATATAACCCCCCAAAAACGTTTTTAAAAAGACATTTTGAACGTTTATAGAACATTCAGAAATAACGTTTTGATAACTTAAGAACGTTAGCAAAACATAATTTTGTTAGTTAGGTTGGATCCTAATCTTGGAATCTTCCTTTGGACGAAGGCTACACCTTTGCTGCTTCAGTGAAGTAAGTCCAGTAGCATTTAATACACAATTCCAAACAAAGGGCGCTTTCTGGAAATTCCATTAAACGCCAAGCAAGAAAATATGCCTGGACGAGAATAGTCCACGTGACATAAGAGTTCCAGTAATATTTTCCATATGCGCACATTTATTATAAGAACTATTCGCTTTGAAAACACCCGCTTGCACAATACATTTTTTCAGACTCGCACAAACCTACAATGAGATCTTCACTAAGCGACATGCCCGTTCCACTGAAACTTCTGTACAGGACTCGATGTAGGCAGTTACTGTGATTCATTTTCCCCAGAAGAGATTTCTGATGCTATGATGACGCGAGTGAGAGATATTGTTGTCATTCTACTGCTGTGCACCATCACCAGCTGGGGTAAGTTACGTGCTTGCTATTAAAATTAAGAAAAGCAACAAAAAAACATAATTTTAAGTGCTCCTTGGAAGTAAATAGAAATGTCTGCTGCCCTGCTAGAGCTTTCAGTAGCAATGGTTGAAAAAAATGTTGCACCCAACATTTTACGTTTTTAAATTTATTTTTATTTTTTATCCTGAACATTGCGTAAAAATTATTGATTAATGCAACGCACTTAATCTACTCCGGGTGATAATACTACAAACTTATTAAAATGTGTTTGGCCTATACATTTAAAAAAAAAAATCTGTACGCACCTTAACGTCTGTAAGTTTTGACGATATTTATAATAAGTAATGACATAGTTTGTTGAACGTGCGAAGTTTATGGAGTTAGATTTGTTTCATGTTTCCAAATAGATAGATTTTGGGCCAAATGCAAAGAGATGTGTTTGTGGCATAAACATATTTCTAGATATTTTTTTATTTGCAAATCATTAGGGCTATTTGTAGATCTCATTCTATTTATTTGTGAATGTTTCATTTCTTTGAATCTCTACATTCTATTTATTTGGAAATATGAAACATTAAAACATGGAAATATTAAACATTTCCGAATGGAAAGTCAGTAATCTTCTCAGTGAAAGCAACTTTGTGTTTACTGAAGCTTTTACTAGAAATTGAAAAAACTGTGAAAGCTACTATTTGCATAGCAGTATGCAAAAAAAAAAAAAAGATGTCTCCAGCCACCAGAATATTGAATAATGCCGTTTAATGTTAGCGCTTATTTGGCTGCATTCTTTGGTCTTTGAAATCTTAAGATGATTCCCCACCATAAAAAACATTTTTTTGTGTGTGTGTGTGTGAAACTAACATATTATATCACTTGAAATGTTCTGTAAGTATGCCTGTAAACCTACATTTAGGTAAGAAGATGCGCTGGTGTACAGTATCAGAGCCGGAGCAGAGAAAGTGTGCAGAGCTGGCCAAAGCACTGGTCGCTGTCCTTCCACCTGCAGCTGTCACAGCCTTCGCCCGTCTCTCATGTGTGAAAGCGTATGGCACTGCCGACTGCATAAATAAGATACGGGTGGGTGACATACAATACTGCATAAGTTGAAATCTATTTTAATTTTAAAAAATCAGGCGGTTTACATTCTCCCACCTCTCTTGTCAGGATAATAAAGCTGACCTAGTGACTCTGGATGCTGGAGAGGTGTACTCTGCAGTAAAACAGTTCGGTCTCACAGTAGTCGCAAAGGAAATCTACAGAGATGGTATCATACAAAATCCTAATGTGGTTTCAAATGTAGCACACTTTGCAAGCACTAACATGTAAACATCTTCCTTTTCTACTTTGTCATCTCCTCCATCTCCCAGGTGGCTGTATTCTTGCAGTTGCTGTGGTGAGGAACAATAGTTCTTTAGATATGCGCTCTTTGAAGGGCAGTAGGAGTTGTCATAGTGGAGCTCGCTGGACTGCAGGCTGGAGTCTCCCTTTGGGACATCTCCTTTCTCGAAACCTCCTTCCCTGGGCAGAGGATGAACCCCTCAGTCAGGGTAAGACAACAACCACAAATTATATATAGGTAGTGTTATTGTTGACTAAAATTAAAACTATAAAAATTTCATTAATTTAAATTTTACATTAGTGTTAATTGAAATAAAGCTGAAATTAAATATACACTCACTGGCCTATTTATTAGGTACTCCTTGCTAGTACCGCTGGACCCCCTTTTGCCTTCAGAACTGTCTTAATTCTTCATGGCATAAAATCAACAAGGTGCTGGAAACATTCCTCAGAGATTGTGGTCCATATTGACATGACGTCCCAAAAGTGCTCTATTGGATTGAGATCTGGTGACTGTGGAGGTCATTTGAGTATAGTAAACTCATTGTCATGTTCAAGAGACCAGTTTGACATGATTTGAGCTTTATGACATGGTGCATTGTCCTGGAAGTAGCAATCAGAAGATGGTTCACTGTAGTCATACAGGAATGGACATGGTCAGCAACTATACTCAGGTTGGCTGTGGCGTTTAAACGATGCTCAGTTGGTACTAAGGGGCCTAAAGTGTGCCAAGAATACATTCCCCACACCATTACACCACCAGCAGCAGCCTGAACCGTTGATACAAGGCAGGATGGATCCATGCTTTCGCGTTGTTTATGCCAAATTCTGACCCTACCATCTGAATGTCGCAGCAGAAATCGAGACTCTCGGACCAGGCAAATTGTATCCTCAGTTTCCTGTTCTTAGCTGACAGGAGTGGCACCCGGTCTGGTCTTCTGCTGCTACAGCCCATCTGCTTCAAGGTTCAACATGTTGTGTGTTCAGATGCTCTTCTGCATACCTCGGTCATGACGAGTGGTTATTTGAGTTACTGTTGCCTTTCTATCAGCTCAAACCAGTCTGGCCATTCTCCTTTGACCTCTGGCATCAACAAGACATTTTCGCCCACAGAACTGCTGCTCACTGGATGTGTTCTCTTTTTCGGACCATTCTCTGTAAACCCTAGTGATGGTTATGTGTGAAAATCCCAGTAGATCAGCAGTTTCTGAAATACTCAAACCAGCCTGTCTGGTATCAACAACCATGCCACATTCAAAGTCACTTAAATCACCTTTCTTCCCCATTCTGATGCTCAGTTTGAACTTCAGTTATCTTGACCATGGCTGTGTCCAAAATCACCCTCTATACCCTAAAATAGGGCACTATTTAAGTGGACAATTGAGCCAATTGTAGTGGTGTCCTAACCATAGTGGACGTTATCGAGTGCACTCATTCAATCCCACAATGCACCGCAACAACGAGTGTACGTCCGATGTACACTTAACTGCTAATACCCATAATGCATTTGCGTGTCTGACCAGAAGATGGCGTCTGCAGCTGAATCATTCATCCATTTTTTGATTTTTTATTATTATTATTATTATTTGTTTACTCTTTATGTAAAGCACTTTGAATTACCAATGTGTATGAAATGTGCTATACAAATAAAATTGCCTTGCCTTGCCTTGCAATCCACTTTCCAAACCGCTGGTACAATGTGGCTACAGTGTAATATCATACAGGTGTAAAAAAACTTTTCATCTTACTACTGGAGCTGCCAGTTTGGTACGTTTTAAATAATTGTTAAACAGCAAGCACAAACTTTGCAAAAGCGGCAGCCCTTCCAGCACACTCGGTGTCCGAATTCACTCACTATTTTTCATTCACTCCCTCAAGTTAGTGGACTAATGTAGGGAATGTTGAATGAGGGTATAGAGGGCGATTTCAGACACAGCCCCACATGCATTGAGTTGCTGCCATATGATTGACTGATTAGATATATGCGTTAACGAGCAGTTGAACAGGTGTACCTAATTAAGTGGCCAGTATTGCATGAAAGTCTTAAACATCAAAATTGAAAACAGAAAATAAAAGAATATAAGCTAATTCCAAATATTAATAAATGGTATATTAGTATATATATAAAACACTAAAACAACACTGTATATAACAATCTCTAAAGGATCAATGCAGATAGTTCTGATGAAATCGATTTCCCATATTATTGTTGTTGTTTATATATTTCCAGTTACTTGGTAATTTGGATCATAACCTAGGGAGTATTCCGTCGTGTTCTCCCAAACCAAACAAACAAAGTTTTCAAAACTATATGATTGTGTTGAGTTCCCAGTGCTCATGTTTTGACTGTTTTGTCAGCGGTTAGTGCTTTCTTCAAAGCCAGCTGTGTGCCTGGAGCAACTACAATGGCAGCCAGCCTTTGTTCCTTGTGCCAAGGTCAAAGGTCATACATTCGTCAGAAAAATTTCCATTGTGAGACATCTCACAGTGAACCATTCTACCACAACCAAGGAGCACTCAGGTTAAAATAATCCCATTTACATCTGTATCTTTGAGTCACTGCCAAGTTACTTTTAGGATCTTTCAGTATCATTTTTTTTCTTTTAGATGTTTGCAGTCACGGGCAGGAGATGTTGCCTTTGTGGATCACACAGCTCTGGACAGCATAGACGGTTGATACAATGAACGCTCACACAACTTTTTATTTTAACAAATTGTACATTCATTGTGTAACATTTATGCTTATATGGGTGTACTCTAGATTAAATCCTGTTTCCTTTCTTTCTCATTTCTATTTGATCCCTTTACTCAACAGAAAGTGAGAAAGATGAGTTCAGACTGCTGTGTACAGATGGTACTCTTGCTCCCCTCAGCGGTTTTAGAAAGTGTAATCTTGGACGAGGCCCTGGAGGGGGTGTGGTCACACGAATGAACATCCGTAAAATTGCTCGAAAGTTCTTGGTCGCTGCCCAGGTATGTTTTGTGTTGAAGCCTAAAACTGGCATATAAGAGTGTCTGATCCGAACAACCGGTAGTGTAAAGTTTTAATAACTTTTAAAAATGTCTCCATCTCTTTATTTATTTGCTGAGCAAAGAGTAGGGGTGTCCAAACTCAGACCTGGAGGGCCAATCTCCTGCAGAGTTTAGTTTCAACTTGCCGCTACACACCTCCCTGGAAGTTTCTAGTATGCCTAGTAAGGCCTTAATTAGCTGGTTCAGGTGTGTTTAATTGGGGTTGGAGCTAAACTTTGCAGGACAAAGGAGCCCTCTAGGAGCAGGATTGGACACCACTGGCAAAGAGATGCAAAGTGTCATGTATGCAGGACACATATTGGTAAAATTAAAACATAAATATTACTTAAATATTTTTCATTAATTGCAAACTCAAATCTGACTCAAACCCAGAATCTGCATGGAAAAACTTATCTTAAAGGGGTATAAAATGAAAATTCTGTCATCATTTACTTTTTTTCTTCTGTGCAACATAAAAGATACTTTGATTAAAGGATTATTTCACCAAAAATTATCCCATAATTTACTCACCCTCAAGCAATCCTAGATGTATATGACTTTTTTCTTTCAGCCAAACACAATCGGAGATATATTAAAAATATCCTGGCTCTTCCACACTTTAATGGGAGTGAATGGTACCCTAGATTTTGAAGCCCAAAAAAGTGCATCCATCCATCATAAAAGTAATCCACACGGCTTCAAGGTGTTAATATAGACCTTCTGAAGTGAAGCGACACATTTTTGTAAGAAAAATATCCATATTTATAACTTTATAAACTATAATCACTGGCTTCCGGTAACGGTCGTACGTTTGAGTTTGTTGCCCAGCCCTATTTGTTTGAACTGCGAGAGGCGTCCACTCTAACCTAAACTTGCGCTACTCCTACATCCTACTACATCATACGTCGGGTCAGAGGTCACTCTTCCGGCGGAACTCGACTTTCTTACGGGTGTTTCCGGAAGCCAATGATTGTAGTTTTTAAAGTTATAAAAAAATTATTACAAAAATGCATCGCTTTGCTTCAGAAGGCATTTATTGACCCACTGGAGTTGTTTGGATTACTTTTATGATGGATGGATGTGCTTTTTTTGGGCTTCAAAATCTTGGGTACCATTTACTCCCATTATAAAGCTTGGAAGAGCCAGGATATTTTTTAATATAACTCCGATTGAGATGGAAGAAAGTCATGTACACCTAGGATATAATTATGGGGTAATTTGAATTTTTGGGTGAACTAACCCTTTAATGTCCCAGTGAGTTCATTTTTGGGTGGTCTAAAGGATAGGGTGATTTGGTGAACTAACCCTTTAACAGACCGATGGTGATGAGGTTCCTGGCGATGTTCCTTAATAACGTATTTGGTATCTTGGCAAGAAATACTGATTACAATATCTTATGAGAGAGGGAAAAAAAATCACTGCCTTTTTTCTGTTTTCTCTTTTGAAGATGTCATTTGGTTGGAGGGGAAGGGAGCGTCAGCGTTTCCAGCTGTTTGAATCAGCAACCTATGGTGGGAGTGACCTTCTCTTCAAAGATGTGACTGAGAAATTATTAGTTCTGGTGGAAGACATGGATATGAGCCAAGTTCTTGGACTGGACTATGTGGCCTTGCTCAAGGGCCTTGGACATGAAGGTGAAAGATTGCTTCCCCTCTGTACCTTTTAATCTTGGAAATGATAAGCTCAGACTTTAATTTGTGTGTGTGTGTGGTTAGGAAGCTCGCTGGAGGACAGTGTGGTGAGGTGGTGCTGTATAAGTCATGCTGAACAGAAGAAATGCGAGCAGTGGGCTCTTAGCATTAAGTCAGATCCTCTGGTGTGTGTAAAAGCTTCATCTATGAGTGACTGCATTGAGAAGATCAAGGTCCAGTAAGACAAATTTTCAGCAGTTGTGATTTATGATTAAACAAACATCTATTACAAACATCATTTTATTTATTTATCATTATATTCTTTTATTTTATATAAAAAATAATGCAGAATACAGTTTCATCACCAAAAATATTTATGACCTGTACATTTTCTGAGTTTACCCCTCATTTGCAGATATTCAGTGTTATTTTAGTATTATTATTATAGTATTTATTAATATTTTGAATTAGCATTTATTTTTATTTTTTCAACATTCATTTTCATTTAATTTAAGTTTTATTAGTTGTTGTTTTTTTTAATATTTCTATTTATTTTTTATTAATTTGTTTATTTCAGTTTTAGTTATTTTAGTACTTCTACTCAAACCTATTTTATTTCAGTTATTTGCCAAGGCAACATTTCTTAATTTCATTTAAGTGTTTTGAAATGAAGTTTTTTAATCTAATATTTATATTTTATTTTATTTCACATTTATTTCAATTAACGAAAATATATTTTTTAATAATTTTAGTTTTTTATATCTTTAACATTGGTGATTGTCTTGGGATCAGTGCCTAAAACAGAATCAATTGTTAATTTTCACAGCGGGATGAGGTGGATGCTGTTTCTCTGGATGCCACTCATGCTTTCATAGCTGGGAAATGTGGCCTTGTCCCTGTTGTGACTGAATATTATGGTATGTAAAACATCCAGACTCATACTTACTCATGTCTTCAAGTTCATCTCACCCGGATTTATTTTTCTCTTTGCTGGTTGATTTGAAATTTAGGAGAGAAATGTGAGATTCCTGAAGGAGCTGGTGGCCATTTTGAGAGTGATGGTAATAAGAACTAAAAAAAGTTTAACATAAATGATGCATCCCTATTATTATGTCTTTACAAAATATAATTGTCTCTGCAGAATTACCATCAGTGTATGGTGTGGCAGTTGTACGTCGGACAAGCCGGAGTTTATATTTTGGAAGCCTGGGCGGTAGACGCTCTTGCCACGGTCACATGTACAGCCCTGCTGGCTGGGTTTTACCTCTAAGACACATGCTTAGCACAGAGCACAACAGCAGCGCCCCATGTGAACCGAATAACGGTACTACATGTTCCTCTCTACTGCATGGTATCTTTATCAGATAGTTGAAAATATATTATATTTTAGTTACTAACATTTAAAGAGGACCTATTATGCCTTTTACAAAGTCTTACATTTTTGGATCTTGTTCTTGAATGTACAAAAAAAACATTATTTTCCACATATTTTACATTGTTGCAGCACCTCTCTTCCCAGTCTGTCAGTAAAGCTCCTGTCTCAATGAAGCCCCCCCTTCCGAAAAGAGCAATGTGCTCTGATTGGTTGGCTGGATCAGTGTGTTCAACCGTTTCAAGACTGTTTCTGAAATGTCATGCCCCTTACATAACCATTTTGGACATGGCGACATAACACTACTAACGCTAACTCAACCAGGCCTCACCCCCTTTATTTTGCTTATGCCTTGAGCAGGAATTATTTAAATGAGGAATATTGTGATGTGTACTTTCCCAGAAGAAAACTCAAGACTACAATCAAGGTTTTTCAGGGAGTTTAGACCTTTTTCATGCTCAAACATTACACACTAAAGAAAGCTGAAAATGTAAAAAAGCATTATAGGTTCTCTTTAAAGTAACTCTCTCGTTTTCAGTGTATGCTGAGGTGTTTTGGAAAGGTTGTTTACCTGGAGGTCAAGGCAATCTATGTAAGGTGTGTATGGGTGGGACTGAGGAAGCTGCCACCAAACGGTGTGCTGACAACCATAATGAGCGTTACTATGGCAATATGGGTGCATTAAGGTGAGGAATTGGTGTTTGGCACTGTTAAAATAAAATGGTATACAGAAAATATGTACTATAGTGCAATCATACAGCTTTGCATGCTCTAAAATGTCTTTTACTCCAGATGCTTGGTTGGAGACCCCAGTGGGAAGAGTTTTGGAGATGTGGCCTTTATGGAACACCACAATCTGGAGAGCAACATTGAACGTAAGATGTACGCACTGAGAAATGTCATCGGTATGAATCTCATTGGTAAAATGGGTGATATATTTGATGTACAGGTCTACACAGCAGTGGCTGGGCAGAGGGTTGGCTCACTTGGGACTTTGAGTTGCTTTGCAGCGATGGCAGTCGAGCTCCTCTGACAGAATGGAAGACCTGTAACTTAGGGACAGTCCCTCCGAATATTGTTATGACGCGTCCTGTTCTTACAGCTCGCATTTATGACCTCTTAATGAAGTCACAGGTCTGTACACTGAAATTATGGTCAACTGATTGATTTGCGAGTCTTTTAGAATCCGAATACTGATGTGTTTTGCATTATAGGAAACCATAGCAGCTCGTCCAGATACTGGGTTCCACCTGTTTGAGTCTCAGAAGTATGGAGAGAGTGACCTGCTCTTTAAAGATGCTACAAAGTGCCTCGTTCACACCAGTCACATGGACTATCGCACCATTCTGGGAGACGAGTTCTATTCACAGGCTGAAAGCATCTTTAACTGCACTCACTCAAGTAAAAATAAAAAAAATAAAAAACAACAACTAATTATTATATGCATTGCCTACCAATTGTTTGCATTTTTAGTATTAAAATAAATTGATTTTTAAAAGAATTTGATTTTATAAAAATGCACATAGATGAGTAAAATGTCTCTTATTTTAATTAATGCATATTTTAATTTGGGCTTTATTATTCTTTCTCTTTTTTTGACAGATATCTTACAGTTCTGCAATCAAGATGTGTGCAGCATATTCTGAACAACCTAGATGAAATGGCAGTTATGACAATGTTAAAAAGAATCATATGTATATGATTTCCAACATTCCTGACCTACAATAAAATACTCTTTGAAGATATATTTTATATCTGTGAGTGCAATAGAGAGTTTATCATTTTCATCAAAGAAAACATATGGAGGTGTTTCAGCGTGCCAAAAAGCGACGTTCACTAAACTACATTTACCACCATGCACTTGTGTAACACGGAAGTTCTTGTTTTGACCGCTACAGCTACTGTACTAATGTTTACGAAACAGAAGAGTTTTGGTGCTGAGGATTTTATTAATTCAGGTACGTTATTAAAGTAATTAGTTGTACATCTGAAATGTGTGTTAAAATATACATTCGCGCGTGGCATAATGTCCATGGCATGTTTATTATTGTCCTAGCTTGACATTTAAATCAAGTAAGCTTAATACAATGAGTTGGTCACATACATTTCACCTACTTTTTTCAAGTTTTACTCAAAACAAACGTAACGAAACTGAATTAACTGATATGACTATTTTATCATTACGTTTATAACGTAATAATTGACTTAATGGGCGAACACCATTGAATGTATTGGACAAGATTTATGTTCAGTAATGTTACTATGATGCCATTAATTCCATACACTTAGTTTTGAAGCCTTGCACTTTGTTTCATATGATGTCATACACTATTACTGTTAATTTAAAGACCAATCTTTGTGCTCCAGTAATGGAAGCATGTATATTATTTTGAAATTATTTATTTCATTTGATTTTTTTTTAAATTACAATTAAACGTCTCAGGAAAAATGTCAGTATATTTTTATGGAGAGATGGATTTTCTTTGTTTTTGCATCAAACACTTCAATGACACACACATATATATAAATATATATATATATCAGTTTTATTTATTTATTATATGCAACTTAATTAGTACATACAGTGGTATGTGAAAGTTTGGGAACCCCTTGCAGAATCTGTGAAAATGTGAATAATTTTAACAAAATAAGAGAGATCATACAAAATGCATGTTATTTTTTATTTAGTACTGTCCTGAGTAAGATATTTTACATAAAAGATGTTTACATATAATCCACAAGACAAAAAAGTAGCTGAATTTATTAAAATATCTCCGTTCAAAAGTTTGGGAACCCTTGATTCTTAATACTGTGTGTGGTTACCTGGATGATCTATGACTGTTTTTTTGTTTTGTGATGGTTGTTCATGAGTCCCTTGTTTGTTCTGAGCAGTTAAACTGAACTCTGTTCTTCAGAAAAATCCTCCATGTCCTGCAGATTCTTCAGTTTTCAAGGATTTTTTGCATATTTGAACCCTTTCCAGCAGTGACTGTATGATTTTGAGATTCATCTTTTCACACTGAGGACAATTGAGGGACTCAAACACAACTATTAAAAAAGGTTCAAACATTCACTGATGCTCCAGAAGGAAACACGGTGCATTAAGAGTCGGGAGGTGAAAACTTTTTGAATTTAAAGATCAAGGTAAATTGTACTTAATTTGTCTTCCGGGAAACATGCAAGTATCTTCTGTTGCTTCCGAAGGGAAGTACTAAATGAAAAAAAAAAAGTTTTCACCCCCCCGGCTCTTAATGCATCGTGTTTTCTTCTGGGGCATCAGTGAATGTTTGAACCTTTTTTAATAGTTGAGTTTGAGTCTATCAATTGTCCTCAGTGTGAAGAGATGGATCTTAAAATCATACAGTCACTGCTGGAAAGGGTTCAAATATGCAAGAAATCCTTGAAAACTGAAGAATCTGCAGGACCTGGAGGATTTTTCTGAAGAACAGAGTTCAGTTTAACTGCTCAGAACAAACAAGAGACTCATGAACAACCATCACAAAACAAAAAAACAGTCATAGATCATCCAGGTAACCACACACAGTATTAAGAATCAAGGGTTCCCAAACTTTTGAACGGAGATATTTTAATAAATTTAGCTACTTTTTTGTCTTGTGGATTAAATGTAAACATATTTTATGTAAAATATCTTACTCAGGACAGTACTAAATAAAAAATAACATGCATTTTGTATGATCTCTCTTATTTTGTTAAAATTATTCACATTTTCACAGATTCTGCAAGGGGTTCCCAAACTTTTGCATACCACTGTATCCTATATTTCAGACCATAACATTTAATGGTAAAATGTATTGAATAGTTGACAAACCATTGTGCAAAACACTTTGTTGTTGATAAAGAGTTGTTTGTTGTTATCTGCTGTTGTATGAACAGATCTATAGATGCTGTTGCCATGGAGATCCCTGCCTCCACGTGTGGCAGTGGGAAGAAGTGCTTCTACAATACAAGCTAGTGTGCAACGATTTGTTCCTGCAAGTAGCTCAATTGACTCCAGTGCTTTGGAACAACTCCAGGCCTTTGTGTCACAGGCTTCACGGCTGTTTGTGATAAGCGGTGCCGGACTCTCCACTGAATCTGGAATTCCAGACTATAGATCAGAGGGTGTGGGACTGTATGCACGGACTAACAGGCGGCCTATGCAACACTCAGAGTTTGTGCGCAGTGCGAAATCAAGGCAGCGATACTGGGCACGGAACTACGTGGGGTGGCCGCAGTTCTCTTCACACCAGCCTAATTCAGCACATTTAGCATTAAGGGACTGGGAGGAAAAGGGAAAATTGCACTGGCTTGTCACACAGAATGTAGATGCCTTACACTTAAAAGCTGGACAACAGAGACTTACTGAACTTCATGGATCTACACACAGGTAACTACTACATCTACACACAGGTCTACACACAAACAGTCAAGTCACCTTTATACAATGCAGATTGTTTCAAAGCAGCTTCACAATAATAAAAAAAGAAAATAACAGAATTAATGATGCAAACTTCATCAAATATGAGACAAATTCACATCCTGCTGTAAAGCAGCTATAAAAAGACAATATTGTCATTATTCAGCTCAATAGTAATAATGATAATGTTTTATTAATAAATCATCTTTCCCAGGCTCAAGGTAATGCAGGCATAATTTGACCGAGGGGTAGCTATATGTTGTATATGTTGAATAGTAGTGGACCAAGAACGGAACCCTGAGGAACACCTTGAGTGAGAGGGGACATGGAAGATTTGAAGTTGTGAATAGAAATGAATAATTGTCAATTAATGAGATATGATGTGAACCATGAAAGAGCTCAAGTCAGTTCAGTGATGGTTCGGTTCAGTTCAGTTCAGTTCAATAAAATTCATCAATTATGAAACAAATAAAATTTCAGCTGCTCTACAGAAAACAATAGTGCCATCATCTAGCTCAATTTGTTGTTTGCTATTGCTGCAATCTCATGTGACTGCGAGTGACAGTTTGCCCTTGCACCGGTAAACACATCATCAGAGAAGAGATGTTGCTGCAAAAGGGAGGGAAAAGTTGTTGAAAAAAAAAAAAAAATAGGGATGTACATGGATAAATCATTCATAATAATAAATACTGCAATATTAAATTGTCAGTTTTGATTTCATGGTGACTTTAATGATCATTTATTATAGAGTTAAAAGGGATGTAGAATCTAAGAGGAAAATTTCATGCAAATTTATGTTTTGTCTACTCTTAGGGTTGTGTGTTTAGACTGCGGCCAACTGACTCCACGTGCCGAGCTTCAGAAGCGTTTTGCAGCTTTGAACCCTGGCTGGGAAGCGAGTGCATGTGCTGTGGCCCCAGATGGAGATGTGTTTCTGGAGGATGAGCAGGTGTTGAACTTCAGAGTACCTGCATGTGATGCCTGTGGCGGTGTACTCAAACCTGAGGTGACCTTCTTTGGTGATGTAGTGAACCGGACTACAGTTCACTTTGTGCATAACAAGCTGGCTGAGTCTGATGCAGTGCTTGTGGCTGGATCTTCTCTTCAGGTGAGTAATGTTTCATCAATATCACTTACTTTTTACTAAAACATTTACTATGCGCCTAGAACAGGGTTACTCATCCCTGCTCAGTGGCTGCCATCTAATGATGTAACATACATATAGGGGTCAGAACATAATTATTGCTCATTCAGAGTTTTTTAGGTGTATGGATTTAAAAGATGAAACTCCCAGGATTATAATAGTTAACTAAAACTATAAAAAATGTATGTTACTTGAAATAAAGTAAATGTTAACTCAAATAAAATAAAATATAAAAAAACTTTTTTATTTCAGCTTTTTGCAAAGGTAACATTTCTCATAATTTTGTTAAACTTGATTTACTAAAATAAAAATAAAACTGAAATAAAAATGTATAAACTAGCATAATAATATATTACAAATATGGGGTCACTGAACCACCCCACACTCTTAAATTAATGCAATTAGAAACACTAAAAAAATCTTTCTTTCTTTTTTTTTTGCATTTCACCTCTTCTCTAGCTTGTTTCCTTATCTACAGTAGTTGTCTAGCAAACTTGGCATTGTATATTATAAATATTGTTGGCTAAATTGCTTGACAAGTTGATTTTGTTCCTCTTTTGTGAATCACTTTGGATCTGCTAAATGCATAAATGGCAAAAACACACAACAAAATTACTAAAACTTTAAAATAAAAATTAAATGGAAACTATATAAATAAAAACTAATTTATTTAAAATATTAAATAAAAACTAATAGTATCTCAATGATACTTAAATAACAATGATCCCCGCTACTAGATCCAACCCTACTCCAGTGCATCTTGTTGTAATTTTCAAATAAACTAATTAAAAAGTACTTGAGTAGTTGGTTCAGGTGTGTTTGACTAGAGTTTGAAGATAATGATAAAGCAAATAATTTTCTCTTCCTTGACTTTTGGAAAATTGAAGGCATCTGGTTTCCTTTTTCAGGTTTTTTCTGGGTACCGCTTTCTACTCGCTGCTAGTGAAAGAAAACTTCCAATAGCCATCTTGAATATAGGACCTACAAGAGCTGATCATCTCACTGACATCAGGGTGAGTGCTCGTTGTGGAGAAGTGCTGCCAGCCATTCAACTCAACTGAGAAACGGACTCTTTTCCTTGAAGATATTCTGAACCTCAACACTCGATCCACAGCTCATCACAAGATTACTGGAACGTAGTTTTGGTTTGTTTCTAGGCTGCTTGCAAAATACAACAGATCTCTACCTCAAGTTACAAAATTGATCATATTCACACATTCTTGGTTTGTAAGCTAGAGTTTAAAGTTCAATACAGAATAAAGCATCGGCACAAATGAGTTGTTTAAATAATATCTTTAAAATTATTAAGTGGGTTCATAGTGACATCTGGGACAGCTCCTCAAGGGTCAATATGGGAAACATTCATGGTAATGATGACATTCTAAATGAGCTGTATAGATTATAACTTCTTGTTTTTATTTAATAATGGTAGTTTAAAATATGAATCACTATTATTTATATATTCTGATTATGAATATAAATATAAGTGAATGTATCAGGATGTTTGTAAAATGTTAATCATTTGTTCTGCCTGATAATAAAAGTCAATTTAAACCAGTTGTATTTCTATAGCACTTTTCACAATACACATTTAAAATGATGATGGTAAGGTTTATATCTTAATAGCTATATTCAAAATATATATTTTGCAGATTAGAGCTGTGCAATAATGTACTTTACATTTTGTGGTCATATGAACAATAAAGCAGTTGTGTTGTATACTGTGTGTATGCAGATAAAGTTGGAATTTGAAAAGGACATTTAAAAAAAAAAATGTATATATATATTATTGTGTTTATTAGCAATGTTTTTTATTTTTTCTTTGTACCAGTATCCTTGGTAATCTTAAGTCAGTTGTACTCAACCAAGGGTCTGGAAACACAAATACATAGTAGCTTCATAGAAATGAACATATATTGCTTTGAACAAAGGGAGGCTTTGGAGTCAAAAAGGTTGAGATCCACTGCCTTGTTTTATTGTTTTCAATACTATGCACACATTATATGTTGTTTGGTACGAAATATATGAAACATAAATGATACTGAAAATATGTGGTGCGTGGAAAAAGAAATTAAATGAATAAACCATTAATGTAAGGTGTTTCTGAGAAAATACATATTTACAATTGTAACACTGACAAAATAACAATATTAAAAAGAAACATAAATCAAGTTTATTCAAAGGGTCACAGAGGGCAAAGTGACCACATCCCTAGAAAAGCAGAGATCAGTCAGAACTGTCTGTTTGTTAAATCTCTCTCTCAAATGCTCCGTCCACCGTTGCATATGACTTTGTACTTCTGACCACAGCTCCTCAGGAACACTAAATGAATAAAGACAACAGCGATGATTTATGTCATGTATTTGCCACGTGACCCAAACAGTGCACACCACCAGTGGTGTCATACACAGACAGTTCCCAAATCCCTTAGATTGGTCAAACCAGTAGGAGGCTGGATAACCTAACAAGATTCCAAAGAGAGTACACAAGTTCCAGTCATTATACAACTCCTCTCCCAACACAATCACTGAGAAGCCTTCGTCCAGCTCATTCATGAAGAATCCTGAAAGACTTCTGATCATATCCTCAGTTCTCTTTTCCAAGCCAGCCAAGACAGGTTGTTTTCTTGAGGGACATACATCAATCAGAAGGAGACTTTTGCTTTGGAGCAGTTCATCTAGGTGGGACTGAACAGTGGCAGGGTTAAAAATGAATGTGTTGTCATCAATGGACAGTATCCGTAGTGGACTGGTTACAACTCCAGACTCCTGTAGTGAACTGAGGTACAGGTGAAGCTGTTCTGGAGATGCTGCATTGCTGTCGTACAACAGCGCTGGTTTGACGCCCAGATCCACAGCTATTATTTGAACAGTCACATCAAGACATGTAGACGGAGATAAACGTTTCTTTCGAGGACACAATAACTTCTGTGCGGCCGAAATTAGCATTTCTGAGGCAACCATGGCGCCCCTTTCCATGGACACATATAATTTAAAAAAAAGTCGTTTGTTGACAGCAGGACATACAGTATAAATTGTTCACCAGTTATTTAAAGAAGGCTCACATTTTAGCATTGGTCAGGTCCATAGTAGTTGTGTTGTCGAAAGACACATTTTTATCTACTCGGTGTTTTAACGAATCGAGTAAATGATTCATTGAATTGTTCATAACACAAAATATTTATTTTTCATACTGGCAGTGTAACCTGCAAAATGAGCATTGAAAGAATCTTTTTGTTGAATGTGATTCAAAAGATTCGAGTCACTGAGGTGAATCAAAATCCCTTCCTTTAACATCCTGTTAAAAGTTCAAACAAGATAAAAGTGTTTCAAAATACAATTATGAAACAAATTGAACTTGAAAATAGATTTAGCCACAGTGCAGAGTTTTATGAACATTTTGAATATTTATAAAATAACGCGAGTCGTCCATTTCCAAACAAAGCCTTAGTTAGAAACGTCACTGAAATACTTTTATTTTGAAATTTCTGTGAAACGGAAGTATATTCTGTTTGACAACTTGTACAGTTGTTAAATACCAAATGGCAAATACAATAGGAAACTACTGTCGTGCAGTATCATAATAATATATCTGTACAATGAAGCGAACGTAGCGCTTATTTTTCACCGGTGAATTTCGGTGATTTTGTTGTTAGTGATTTTAAATAGTTGAGTTAAAAAAGTAAAGTTCACCATGGGCTCAGAGGATGTGCTCAAGAGTGCTTCAAAACTGGCTTCTTATAATGTCCTGCTTCAGGTACGATTAACCAGTGTGTATACACATACAGACTCTAAATACACCTTTATTAAGAGACCAAGAAGTATTCCTCTTGATATGCTTTATATTTCAGGTGATGTTTCGAGTGTTGACATTTCTCTTGAATGCATTTACTTTGCGATTTGTGTCCAAGGAGCTGATGGGTGTGGTAAATGTCAGGTTGGTTTACAGTTACAAACATAAACTCGAACATTTGTTTGAATGGGCCACAAACTGCAACGTTTGCTTTTGTTACAGGTTGATGCTGCTCTATTCTACATTGGTGTTTCTGTCTAGGGAGGCGTTCCGGAGGGCGTGTCTAAGCGGTGAAGGGGCGGGGCGTAACTGGAGACAGGTCATCAACTTGTTATGGCTCACGTAAGTACTAGAAATGTCTGTAAGTTTATCAACCAAAATTTGCTTTTGGATTTCTCAGTGTTATTTAAGGATGTGTTGATTGCTTTTTATAACATGAACAAAACAAAACAAAAAATAATTGAATGCTTTATTATTAATATTTTATTGCTCCCTGCCAAATCTCACATCCATCATGGTTTATTAAGGCCCCATTCTCTTTATTTTCATGCGTTTGTTGAAGCCGTCTGCTTGCATTATTTTAAGTCACAGATGGCAAATTTTGTGTGTGTATATATATATATATATATATAAGGAATATTTCACCTAAAAATTAACTTTTTTCTCAAACTGGCAGATTTCCTCTGGGGTGTGTGTGGGGTGTGTTATTGGTGTGTGTGTGGTGGTGGGTGCTCCAGGCACCTGATCCAGAATCCATCCCGCATTATGTTCCCGCTGTTGGATTGTTCTGCCTGTCTGCACTTACAGAGCTGCTGGCTGAACCTCTCTGGGTTCTTGCACACGCGCACATGTTCGTCCGTTTGAAGGTGTCTGAATCTGCCTTTCATTCTTTAAGTTGCATTTAATAGAATCATTGTAGATAGTTTCATATTGTTCAATCTGATCAAATTATGCATATTCACAGGTGATTGCTGAAAGCTTAGCCATGATTGCTAAATGTCTTGTTACTGTAGTGTTGGTGGTCTCAGCGCCTCAATGGGGGCTCTATATCTTCTCTGCAGCCCAGGTACGTGTATACAACATCTATAGTTTTCAGTTGCAATGCCTTTCTGTTTGTAATCTTAAAGGTTTAGTTCACCCAAAAATGAAAATAATGTCATTTATTACTCACCCTCATGTCGTTCTACACCCGTAAGACCTTTGTTCATCTTCGGAACACTAATTAAGATATTTTTGATGAAGTCCGACAGCTCAGTGAGGCCACTATTGCCAGTAATGCCATTGTAAATCTCAAGATACATAAAGGGACTAAAAACATATTTAAATCAGTACATGTGAGTTCGGTGGTTCTACCTTAATATTATAAAGTGATGAGAATACTTTTTGTGCGCCAAAAAACAAAATAACGACTTTTCAACAATATCTCGTGATGGTCGATTTCAAAACACTGCTTCGGAGCTTTATGGATCGAATCAGTGATTTGGATCTCCTATCAAACGGCTAAACTGCTGAAATCACGTGACTTTGGCGCTCCGAACCACTGATTCGATTCGTAAAGCTCTGAATCAGTGTTTTGAAACCGGCCATCACGAGATATTGTTGAAAAGTCGTTATTTTGTTTTTTTGGCGCACAAAAAGTATTCTCGTCGCTTTATAATATTAAGGTAGAATCACTGAACTCACATGAACTGTTTAAAATATGTTTTTAGTCCCTTTATGGATCTTGAGATTTACAATGGCATTGCTGTCTATAGAGGCCTCACTGAGCTATCGGATTTCATCAAAAATATCTTAATTTGTGTTCCGAAGATGAACGAAGGTCTTACGGGTGTAGAACGACATGGGGGTGAGTAATAAATGACATTTTATTCATTTTTGGGTGAACTAACCCCTTAATTCTGTGTGTTTTTCATTTGACAGTGTGTCTATGCAGGGTTTTTGCTCCTTTGTTATGTGTTATACTTCATCCAATTCCTCGGCTCAGAGGAAGCAGAGAAGAAATCATTCCCTGTTCATCACATAACAGACCTTCTGCCATCTAGGGTGGATCACGAGGTGTGACTTATTTTACAACACAACGCCACATTGGTCTGTTGTAGACTTTTTCCTTCAGTGTTACAACTAAGCTGTATGTTTGTTTTTGTTTATAGCCACTGCTGAACTGGAAGTTGACCACGCTAACCTGGAGCTTTTTCAAACAGTCATTTCTCAAACAGATACTTACAGAAGGCAAGTGCCTATCATGCTTAATTACATAGTACTTTTTGTCTAAATGTTTTAATGCTGTTAATAAATATTTCATTTTGATTTAATAGGCGAGCGTTACGTGATGACTTTTTTGAATGTGCTTAACTTTGGAGACCAGGGTGAGTTTGTACATTCATACATGCAAGCTATTATATTTTATTACATTTTATACTATTATAAACATGATATTTCCCTTTACTTATTTTTTTACAGGGGTTTATGATATAATAAACAATCTGGGCTCAATGGTGGCAAGATTTCTTTTCTTGCCCATTGAGGAGAGTTTTTATGTGTTCTTTGCAAAAGTCCTGGAGCGTGGACGAGATGTACGACATCAAAAACAAGTCAGTATCTGTTTATGGTCTTAACTTTATTTAGTGCAGCCAGCCAGATGTGGCTTGGATAATTGTAAAATGCTGATTGGTTCACAGGAGGAAGTTTCCATGGCAGCTGAGGTACTGGAATGTCTTTTGAAGCTGGTGCTTTTGATTGGTCTGATCATCACAGTTTTTGGTTATGCATATTCTCATCTAGCACTTGACATCTATGGTGGGGAGCTTCTGAGCAGCGGAGCCGGTAAATCACAAATATGCAATACTGGATACTAGATGTACTGTAGTACCTGATTTGATTAACTTTTCAGTTCAAATAAATACATTTTCATTTGTGTGTGTGTGCCATAAAAGTTTAAATGGTTTGTTTGTGTATTTTGCAGGGCCAGATCTCCTACGGTGTTATAGTTGTTATGTTCTGCTGTTAGCTATTAATGGAGTAACAGAGTGTTTTGTTTTTGCTGCCATGAGCAAAGAGGAGGTTGACAGGTGAACAACACATCATTACCATACACTACTGTTCAAAAGTTTGGGGTCGGTAAGTTTTTGTTTTACTGTTGTCGAAAAAGAAGTCTCTTATGCTCACCAAGGCTGCATTTATTTGACCAAAAATACTGTAAAAGCAGTAATATTGTGAAATATTATTACAATTTAAAATATCTTTTTTCTGTTTTTAATATATTTTAAGATTTTATTCCTGTGATGGCAAAACTGAATTATCAGAAATCATTACTTATTTTTTCAGGATTCTTTGATGAATACATTTATTTTTATATAACTGCTTTCTAAGAACAGCATTTATATTTATTTAAAATAAAAAAAAATTCGNNNTGTAACATCTTCAAGTTCACTTTTGATCAAATGAATGCATCCTTCCAGAATAAAAGGCGTCACCTTTATTTTTTATAGCGCTTTATACAATACAGATCATTTCAAAGGAGCTTCACCGTGATCAAAAAATAATGATCAATGATGCAAACAGAATTTTGTCAAAAAGGTTTTTTTGTTTTTGTTTTTGAACGCACTGACCCCAAACTTTTGAACTTGAGTGTAAAATATTATATTGTTTGAAACAAATTTATATATTTAAAAATGTAATTTTATAAGAAATTATTTAAACAACATTTTCTCTCTCTCTTTAGATATAATCTAGTGATGCTGGGCCTGTCGGCCTCTTTTCTGCTGCTTTCTTATTGGCTAACCTGGATGTTAGGGGGCATTGGCTTCATTTTGGCAAATTGCTGTAACATGGTTTTACGAATCACTCACAGTATTGTTTACATACATCGTTATTTCCTGCAAAGTGAATATGCTCCGCTGTGGGGGCTCCGCCCACATTCTGCTGTCATAATTGCACTTGGAGTGAGCTCCATCCTCACAGCCTTCTCAGAGGTATTGTAGCCTCAATGTTTACATTTAAATATAGATAAAGGTTTGATGAACAAATTCAAATCTGATTTGAAACCATTTTGTCTTTCAGAGCATGTTCTGTTGTGATGGTGGCTGGTTGCTAAGGCTGGTTCATGTTGCCGTGGGGGCAGTTTGTCTCCTGGGTGTGATCATCACAGTGTTTCTAACAGAAACAAGACTTGTGGAGTTTGTCAAAACTCAGCTGCTACCCAAATACAGCAAGAAACTTACATGAGTGTATACTTAGAAAACACCTAAACCTCCCCGAGGTGAGGTTGACACTTACATGTCATGGACCAGATTTTGCCTTGTCAAACATTAGGCAGATTTGAAAAAACATATTTTGTTTTGTTTTTTAAAAATGGGAATGTTTACTCCAGAAGATGCAGTACTTCTATGTTCAGTTTTTGCTTATGACATCAAAAGAAGTTCACTTCGATGCTGACAGTTTGAAGGTTCTTGTCCATACATTGTAGAATATTTTATTGAATGATTGCAGAACAAATGCAAAGATATGAAGGGGTCCTTCAGTATGTAACTACGGTCATTCCTGCTTCATCACCATGAAGAAATGCATTACGATCTTTTGAACATTAATGCTTGTTTAATGCTTGAGCATACCAAAGGTGTACATTGACAAAATATTTTGTAACATTGTACCTTTTACATAACATTACTACTAGATATAAAATAGCTGTGTAAACCAGTGGTGAACTTTGTATAAATGGTGTGTATGTATAAAATGGTTATATAATAAAATTAAACGGTGCTGGTTACCATTGTCTTTGAAAACGTTTTAAAAGAGACTGGAAAATATTGTCTACTCTTCTAATATCTGGGTACAAATTAAACCCTTTCCTGAATGTACTGTTTTGCCACTTTGATTTACATACAATATCAATAAAATATTTGGATCACTAAAATGAGGTAAGCTTTTTTAAGATATGAATACTTTTATTCAGCAAGGATGCATAAAATGATAACACTTTATAATAAGGTCCCATTTGTTAACATTAAATGAGGAATAAGGGTCTTATCTAGCAAAACACTCATTTTCCCAAAAATATTTTATATATATAATTTTTAACCACAAATGCTCGTCTTGCACTAGCTCTGCAATGCGCCACACTTTACGTAATCACGTTGGAATGGTCACGCATGACGTAGATGGAAGTACAGCAGTAGGGTGAAAAACTCGCATCTCATTTTCTCCTCCAACTTTAAAATTGTCTGACATCATTGTTTTACCTTTTTTGTAAAGGGTGTTTGACTTAGTCTTTGCACGTTCACTTTGTAGACACCGGATCTGTACTTTCACCTACATCACAAGTGACCTTTCCAACGTGATTACATCATGTGTGGCGGATCGCAGAGCTAGTGCAAGACAAGCATTTGTGGCTAATAAGTATATCATTTTTTATTTTTTTTATAAAAAGTAAATAAATGATCGTTTTGCTAAATAAAACCCTTATTCCTTGTCTGGGATCGTGTATAGCACTTTGAAGCTGCATTGAAACTGCTATTTGGACCTCATTGAAGTCCACTATATGGAGAAAAATCCTGGAATGTTTCCTTCAAAAACCTTAATTTCTTTTCGACTGAAGATTGAAAGACATAAACATCTTGGATGGCACGGGGGTGAGTAAATTATCAGGAAATTTTCATTCTGAAGTAAACTAATCCTTTAATCTACTTTAATGTTAGTAAAAATATAATTGTTCATGTTATTCACAGTGTATTAATTGTTAAATACAACTTGATTTTAAAAATGTATTAATAAATGTTAAAATTACCATCGACTAATGTTAATAAATGCTGTAAATGTATTGCTCGTTGTTAGTTCATGTTAACTAATGTAGATAACTAATGTTAATAAATGAAACCTTATTGTAGTGTTACTCATTAAATTAATCAGATGTGACAGTAAAGACTTGCATTATAAGAAACACTGAAGACTGGAGGAACGATGCTGAAAATTCAGCTTTGCCATTACTGGTATAAATAACATTTTAAAAATAGAAAACAGATATTTTAAATTGTAAAATTATTTCACAATATTACTATTTTTAATGGATGATCATATAAGTACAGCATTGGTGAGCACAAGAGACTTTTGCCGACCCCAAACTTTTAAAGAGTATTGTACATGTATAGAAACAAGATATTGACAAGCATTGAAAACATTAGGACAGCTGTAGGTAAAGACTTAACAATGGCAGGGCATTAAGTAATTCCTATTTACCTCTTCTTAAAAAGTATGCAATTCCAATGACATACACAAGAGAGACAAATTAACATTCACAAACAAGCACTTAGCAACCCCCCAAAACAACAAACACAACAGAGTACAAATAAACTCTTGCACTCATTTAGAAGCTCATGAGCAATAAAGCAGATTCAAGACACAAACCATAAACTGTTTTCATTTCTGAGCTGCTGGAACTAATTGAAGTACTGAAGATGTCATCCTTAAATAACCATGTGTTTATCCTACAAGAACAGTGACTGAGATTATATGGGAGGAGGAACAGTGTGACTCATGCTTTGGCCAAAGGAATTATGGTCCATTTGGGATTGGACTCGGCAAGGGAAGGGTGTGTGGGTATAAATGCACATGCAACAAGTATAAAACAGAAACTTAAGCAAGACTTTAGGACTTCACAACTGATTTTGAGAGTTCACCATGTCTCAAGTAAGAGAAAGCAGAAACACTGAGAGAAGAAATAAAGATTGTTATGCTTGTCATTAATTTTCTGCTTCTCTTCAGCAGGGTGAGGAAGAGGAAGTTAAGAGGCCCGAGGTGAAAGCCGAGGATTTGATTGGAGCCAGGGATAAACTAGCATTTGGAACAGAGGTGAAGAGCAAGACTTTTGAGGTGATGCAGGAATGCGGTGAGTCGAACAGCAACTGTTAGATCTGCAGAAACTGCAATAATTCAGATGGAAGGTTGTGCGTGAAATGCCACTGAATCCTAGTGTCCCTGTTTTTTGATTCTGAGCCAAGAGGAAAAAGAAGAAATGTGTATGTGTGTGTGTTTGGGTTTTATAGTGTTTCCACTCCATATATAGCAGGAAATCAGAGCACACACACAAACACAAAGAGAGGACTCTCCCCTCGTCACTCTTGTTATGAAATGTTTATTGCATTTTTATTAGCCTTTTATAACTTTTCCAGTTGTATATCATTTTACAATGTGCTAATTAATCTCTATTGTAGAAACAATTTCTCAATATGTTCCCTTGAATATGAAAATGTTGCCAGTAAGTTATGACATTAAAGACTTAAATGATTAACACTTTACAATAAGTTCCAATTAGTTAATGCATTAACTAACAATAAGCAATACATTTGTTAAATTTTTTTATTAAAATTTGTTAACATTAGTTAATAACATTATTAGTTCATGCTAACTCAGGTTTATTAAACAGTATTTTCAGCTTTGATTTTAAAGGGTTAGTTCACTCAAAAATGAAATTTCTGTCATTAATTACTAACCTTCATGTCGTTCCACACCCGTAAGACCTTCGCTCATCTTCGGAACACAAATTAAGATATTTTTGATAAAATCCGATGGCTCAGTGAGGCCTCCATAGACAGCAATATCACTCCCTTTTTCAATGTCCAGAAAGCGACTAAAAACATATTTAAAACAGTTCATGTGACTACAGTGGTTCAACCTTAATATTATAAAGCGACTAGAATACTTTTGTGCGCCAAAAATATCAAAATAGCGACTTTATTCAACAATATCTAGGGTGATGGGCGATTTCAAATTCACTGCTTCATGAAGCTTCGAAGCTTTACGAATTTAATTAGTTTCGATAGTTTCAATTCAGTGGTTCGGAGCGCGTATCAAACTGCCAAAGTCATGTGAACTATTGAAGTTTCAAAACACTAACCAAGCCTCATTTACTGAAATCATGGGATTTTGGCGCTCTAAACCACTGATTCGAAACAAATGATCGTAAAGCTTGGAAACTTCATGAAGCAGTGTTTTGAAATCACCCATCACTAGATATTGTGGAGTAAAATCGCTATTTTGTTATTTTTGGCGCAAAAAAAGTATTCTCGTCGCTTTATGATATTAAAGTTGAACCACTGTAGCCACATGAACTGTTTTAAATATGTTTTTAGTAGCTTTCTGGGTATTGAAAAAGGGAGTGTTATTGGTGGCGATGCAGGCCTCACCGAGACTTTATCAAAAATATCTTAATTTCTGTTCCGAAGATGAACAGAGGTCTTGCGGGTGTTGAACGACATGAGGGTGAGTAATTAATGACAGAATTTTCCATTTTGGGTGAACTAACCCTTTAATAATGTATTAGTAAATGTTGAAATGAACATGAACTATAATAAATGCTTTAAAAGTATTGTTTATTCATATTAACTTGTGTTAACAAATGAACATTATTGTAATTAAAGTATTACCAAAGATTGTGTATACCATTATTAAACACTGATTCTTTACATGTAAAATGTGTATTTTACAGTAGGCCATATACATATAGCCGTTTTATGAACTTCTTAGTTATTAGTTCATATTTGGTTTGTTTTGTCAGTTCAAACATGTGCATTTCACATAAATTGAACGCTTTGTATTGAGGTCTCTGAAATTCAAATGTGTATGATGTTGTATTACTGTGTATTCTGAATATCTTTGTCTCTGCCGTTAGAACGAGCCGGGAAGGTCGCGCCATCCGTCTTCAGCAAAGTTCGCTCCGGATCTGAGACTGCCTTTAACAAACCCAGCAGGGGAAAGTAACACTGTGGAACCATACACTCAACTTTGTTTCACTGAATCTTGCAGCTTAAACATGTTAGGTGCATTTCTAAATGTATCTAAAGCATTAACATAGGAAATAACGCAGTAGTTTTTATTTGAACACAGTACAAGAATCACCGAGTAACACGTGTTTAGTTGCGTCACAACCGCTAAACAATATTCATAGTTTTTGAGGCTGAATGCAAAGCCTAATCTTAAGAACACCATAAAATGTATTTAATTGTTTTTCTGCAATCATTTTTTCCCCAAATTAAAAAAAAGGCTTTAAATAAAACTGAATAGTACTTTTTCACAAATATCCTTGAATGCTACTTTTATCTATATGGATTCAGACACCAGAATACTGCCTTTTTTGGGGGGTTAAAAAATTGTTTGTTGGTTTAGTTTTGTATTGAAAAGAAGTTGAATATTTAATTTTGTTTGGAAATGAAATCTTTCTCAAAATTAAACAGTTATTTCAATCCCATTTATATTTCACATTACTATCAAAAAAATATTTATTTTCAAAACAAAACAACAAAGGACAGCAGACAAGGACAATGGAGAACTTATCCTACAGGAGAATAACAAAAGTGGGGGATAAAACCAAAGAAATCAGGTTGAAAGCATGTTAACGAAGAGACTGTTTTCTTTCCTGTTCTTATTTAACATTTGAGAGTAACAGAAACTGACTCAATTAGATAAAACAATGCAGTAGCCATGAATTGCTGTTGGGTTGGATTGGTACTGCTGTCATACTGTTATAATGTCATGACAAATGTGAACTAATCAACCAGTAAACCAAACTATAGCAGGGCATACAGAGAAAGCAAGTGAGAGTTATTTCATAAACTTGGTGTGCTGATCTTGTAGGATCTTTGCAGAGGACTTAGCATCATAGAAGAGTTCATTAATTTCTTCCACATGTTCTTTATCGACTACTTCCCTTCCATGAACTCGTGCCAACAGATTGGCAGGTGTCAGCAGCTGTATAGCATATCTGCATTTACACAAAGACACACGTTAGCTAATATTACATAACCAAATTGCATTAATTATATGAGTGAAAATGCAAGTAGCAAGACAGAAATAAATATGACAGTTCAGTCTAATCTAAATCAGTAGCATATGTTGGGATGTTATAAGTGGTGTGTGTGTTCACGTAGTAACAAGTATTACCTGAGTGTAGTCTTGGTACCGATCTCTCCGAGGTGAGATAAAGCCTCCTCGCTGATGTTGAGGCCCTCTGTCTGAGCTCGGATCTTTATGATCTATAGAAACATGCAAGTTAAAGTTTAGTTAGAGTGAATTTTTAAGGAGCTTGTTTTGACAAAAAATATTTATGCACACCTGTTTCATCTCTTGAGGAGTGTACAGCATAGTTCTAATAATCATGACTCGATCCAGCAGATCCAGCGGAATTCCATGAGGAGAGCTGATGTCCTCTGTCCCCCTAAAACATAATTGTGCATCTCTGTAAATTAACTCCTCAACCAATCAAATGGATCATTCAAACAGTTGATCACAGCAAACTGCAAATCAAATTCATTCCAATATTGTTAGGTTTATTCAAATATATTCAGATATGCTCAAGTTCGTTAACATTAGTTAATGCATTCGATATGAATATGATTAACAATGAACAATATTTATTAATCTCTATTTATATCTACATAAAGTAATATATTTCTAACGAGTTGTATAAGTGAATGAAGATAAACAATAATTTAACAATAAGTTTCCATTTGTTGACATTAGTTAACATGAAGTAACAATGAAAAATACTCCTATTAGTTTGTTAATTTCAACACTAATATTTTATTCAAATCTGTTCTGTATTTAACAGACCTGAGCTAACATGAACAGTATTTTTTTATTAACTAGCATTTATAAAGATGAATACATATACTATAACAAATGTATAGTTTATTGATAGTTAATATTAGTTAAATGCATAAATTAATGTTAACTAAAGTGTTACAAAATATAAATTAACCTAAAAATAAATAATTCATAATCGCTGTTTATTATGTTAACGTAATTTATGTTAAAGTGCCCCTATTATGCTATTTACATTGTACATCACCTCATTTCTCAAAGAGTCTGAAAAAAGTTAGTTTGAAGATTCAGTCTCTCTAAACCCCTCCTTTCAGCGAGCCTACTCTGCCTTAATTGGTCAGATGGCTCAGTATGTTGGGATTGGTCTACCGTTACAGAATGTGTCAGAAATGAAGCGCCTATTACCATATTTGAATTTTAGCTCTTCCTCAGCATTTTATACAAACAGTGGCATCATTTTTGTATTTTAAAAATCATAATGGGGTACTTTAACTAAGTGAACTTTGTTGTAAACGTGTTACATAAGAATCCTACAATTGTACAAAATTGTGACTAATTTACTTTAAATATAACCCATGTTTCCCATCAAAAACACACCTGATAAGGCAGTTTCCTCGATTGGATGCAAACACTACGATGGGAGCGATGGAGCTCTCCAGTGCTCGGTGCAGGTAGGTAAAACACTCGATGTCCAGCATGTGAACTTCATCAATAAACAAAACACCAGGAACCAGCTCTGCCACACCCTGTTCAATGTATTTGTTCACAACCTTATTGATCTCCGCTCGCAGTTTATCTGTATACAGAATACACAAACACAGAGAAACGGTTAAACATGGCCTTATTAAAAATCCTGTCAGGATTATCAGTATATAAAATATTAACCATGTTACCTGTGATTTCCGTCTTTTTGGGTTTCATCAGTTGACCCATCATAGAAAGTATGTCCTGGCCTCCCTAGAAAACACATATTATTCACTCATATTATTAGTGTCATGTAGATCCACTTGAAAAGCATGATATTTTTGTGCACATACTTGAGGTCTTGCATTAGCAACATCAAGGTCATGAAGTGTAACATCCTGAATAATCTCTTTCTTCTTGTGTACATCGCCTTTCGGTAGCGGTACGTACTCTTCCGCCTCCAAATCGAACTCTGTTGCAAATGTGTCACATCGTCCCTGCCTCTGCAAACCAAAAACAGAAAGACTGATTATGAATGAACCCAATAAGAGTCTTGAGAGATGTTTGGACCATTAAAATAGTTCAATGTATTTACAAGGGAAGTTTATTGAACTTCATGTGATGTGGGATTTCATTTAAAAAGTATAAATGTGTACAATAACATTTAAGTAATGTTTGAGGGCAGTAAGATTTTGATGTTTTTGAAAGAAATCTCACCAGGTCACACTTTAGTTTAGCATCTAATTCTCACTATTAACTACAATTTTGCCTCAAACTCCTAATTACTCTTTATTAATAGTTAGTAAGGTAGTTGTTAAGTTTAGGTATGAGTTAGAATTAAGGGATATAAAATAAGGTCATGTAGAATAAGGCATTTATATGTGCTTTATAAGTACTAATAAACAGCCAATATCCTAGTAATATGCATGCTAATAAGCAACTAGTTAATAGTGAGAATTGGACCCTGAAGTATTATTGCTCACCAACGCTGCAATTATTTGATCAAAATACTGAACATTTGTGAAATATTATTATAAAATAAAATAGCTTTTCTATTTTAATAGATTTTAAATGTATTTTATTCCTGTGATGCAAAGCTGAATTTTCAGCAGCACTTACTCCAGTCTTCAGTGTCACATGATCCTTCAGAAATCATTGTAATATGCTGATTTGGTGCTCAAGAAACATTTCTTATTATTATTTGCAAATGGTTGTGCTGCTTAATATTTTTGTGGAAACTGCGCTATTTTTTAAAAAAGATTTTAAGGACTCTGGTTAATAGAAGGTTTAACAGAACAGCATTTATATGTAAAGGATATTTTGTAACTTTATAAATATCCTTACTGTCACTTTTTTTGATCAATTTAATGCATCCTTCCTTGCTGAATAAAAGTATTATTTTCTGTCAAAAATATGAAATGCAATCTTGTCCTTTATACCGGTGCCAGACTACCTGCCCACCTGCACTGACAAAAGATTACTTCAACATGCCAACCTCAAATACAGGCAGGAGAGAGAATGGTTAAGCAAATCCGTCCATACCTTGACTGCCCCACTGTTAGCCTCGATGTAGATAACATCACCGACCTCCACTCTCTCCTTCTGCAGACTTTCATAGATACTGGGATCCAGCTGCATGAGCATATCAAATGCTATGAGATATGACTTATAACAGACATAAAATCGGTTTCCAAATATGCTAAAAAGCAGCACGCTTTCAATTCCTTACCTTCAACTGCTTGGTGCCCTTTGCCGTCTTCAAACCGATAATGACATGACTGATAGTTTTGCCATAGCCCCCCATTGGGTTCTCCGTCTCACAGGGAGTCAGTTCAGTGACCTCTCCCTCATACACCTCTTTAGTCTCCTTGATACGCAGACCTGCATGCACAAACAAAACAAGTATTTTAAAAATAAAACTACAGAAATCATTCTCCCTCT
>RJVU01019434.1:3059586-3079550 GCA_003731715.1 Anabarilius grahami | reverse complement strand
TAAATACCTGTGAGTCTATTCACCTGTGTATTCAACTCCCCATGCCAGTATATTTCTGTCAACATTGTAATAATGTGTGCATGCATGCATATCTCACTTGATTACAGACCACATTGTTCCAGATACATACTGGCAGTCTAATATCAGACTACAGTAGTCATTGTTCCAATCCATCTATTTTTATGAGAATTTTGGGATATCTCATAAAGAAGAAAAAAAACAACAACAACAAAAAAAAACACTATGGAAATGCCAAGATGCACATAATACATTATAAAAATGCGCATTAAAACGTATAAGCGCAATTGAGTTGGATAATTTTATTTGATAAGAAGACGAGCATAAACTACGATAGAAACACATTTACCGAATAAATCCCTCAATGAGCAAAAACAACAACAACAACAACAAAAAACTCATGTGACATTGCCTCAGCAGAGGATGTGATCGGATAACTGGACTAACCTGCGGATCAGTCTGAGATGCAAGTCATTTATGAGTAGAGCCACAGTGGCTTCCTCAATTGCAGCAACTTCCATTTTTATTACAGATATTTTGTGCCAATTTCCCAAGAAGTGAGGATTTTGTTCTCTTGAACACATGGGATGGAATCAGTGCTTTATTCGCAAATGTTTTATACGATATTACAATTTTGCGTACAAGTTAAATTTGCAACTTTGCAAGGAAATGTAGCTAGTGTGTGAGGAGTTACTAACTAGTACAAGAACAAGTTAAAAAGTATGTGTTTTCATGGTTTTTTTAAAATCACATTTTACCTTTATTACTAAAAGTGCCTCTTAAAATAAATGTATTATATTAATAATAAATATTACATAAATAAATAAATAATATATTTCTAGAGGTTATGGCACACAAGTATATCGTCCACAATTGAAGCAGAAAATGTGGGTTCTTCGCACGAGAGCTCACCTATGGCTCTTCTGAAGTTCTCCATCAGCACTTCAGTCTTCTTGATTTCGGATGAATACACTTCACTGCCCACCATAGGACAGAAGGGAACTTTATTTCCCAGTTCCTGTGCCATGGCCAATGCTAGAGCAGTCTGTGGGTTACAGAAATACAATTAACAAACCATAAACCCTCTCACATGCAACAGCTGAGAAACTATTTACAAAAAGCTCTCAGTCCTCACCTTGCCTGTTCCAGGGGGTCCGGCCAGTAGAATAGCTCTGCCAGCCATCTTTTTGCAACGAATCAGCTCTACGATGATGCCACAAGCCTAATAAAAAGATAAGAACTGCCATTTTTAAAATAAGAAACACTTTACAGCTACACAGGTTATCCTTTATAAATGATTAATGTCAAGTGGCTAAATGGCAGGAAATTGGCCAGAAATTGTTACAAATATTAAATAATCTCCAGGATCTGTTATGATCACATCCTGACACATACAATTAGATATTCGTTCTTTACAAATTATCAGTTAAATAAAAATGATTACATTCATTATTCAGCGTTATCAAATTTACTGATTCCCCAAATATAAAACTGATCTCTACCTCTCTAGCTGTCTCCTGCCCCACTAGTCCGGACGCGGACTGTTTAGCGTTACCGGCCTCATCCAGCCCGAGACCCTTCACGTGGCTGTGAGATGCGATGCGCTGCGTCTTAGTTGTGCTTTTCACCTCTTCGATCTTCATGTTTCTTATTAGTTAATTAAACGCTCTAAAACGTGAGTAAAACAATCTCAAGCCTATCTCTTGAAAGGCCGTTGAAATCAAACACAAGAGACCCGCGTTTCCATGTGGGTAACCAAGGCGATTTGAGGAAGTACCGCCCCCGAAACGGTTTTTAGTCGTTCGATTGGTCAATTTGTAGAATCTCTGTTTAATCATTGGATGCCGCTATTGTCTGTATGATCACTGCGAACACGCCCCTATTTTCCATTTGTGCTCTATTTGAAATGTCGTACTAGAACAAAGATAACCTCCGTAGGTTCCACAAATCTCTTTTTTTGTTTAATTGAAACCTTTTTATTAGTTTATAAATGATTTGATTCATGAGGTTTCTTTTCTAAGTAATAATGCTGTGAAGTGGAACATATGAGTTGAGCTGTTTTGTCAGGGATTGTTTTTTGGTAGCACAGGAACTGTCAAATTTCAGAAAAGTTTGCAGAATGCAGCAAGAGCAGAGACATTTAGCATGTAATTTAATCTCTCATATCAGAACTAATTAGTGAATATTATTAAATTCTACCAAATTAGATACATTTGGTTAACTGATAGTTTAATATTGAGCTGGTTAGGTTGAACCAACAGCGCTGCTGTCAGCAGTTCAAAGTCTGCGCACTGAGTCTGTTACCCAACAATTCCAATGATGGCAGATTCTAGTCTTCCTAAAACGCTGAACTTTAACGTCGGTGTCCTCGGCCATGTGGACAGCGGAAAAACGTCTCTCGCCCGGGCGCTGAGCAGCACCGCATCCACCGCAGCCTTTGACAAGAACCCCCAGTCCAAAGAGCGGGGCATCACGCTGGATCTTGGCTTTAGTGCGTTTACGGTGCCCTTACCGGAGCATCTGAGAGAGTCCTGCGGGGACAGACAATACGACAGTCTGCAGTTCACACTGGTGGACTGCCCGGGACATGCCTCCCTCATACGCACTATCATCGGGGGTAAGTGCAGAAAAATACCTGGTATTTTTTAGTTGGGCAATGGTTACACCAATTAAATCCACAATACCAAACTGCATGTTTTACAAGTATGCCTGGATCAATATGTAATTCATGGAGTATGTAAAACAAAGCAATCCACCACACGTCTTTTAATTTCTAGTATGACTGTAAGAAGTAGAAGAGAAGTAACCTGTCAGGGCATTTTGGTCCAGCACTACAACTTTTGATCAGTAGGTGGTGTGTGTGTATTTGAAGAGATCATATTAACCCTGTAAAGACTGACAAATAATAAGAGTCAGTAAAATCTATTTGAAATAAAACAGTTTATTGAACCTTTAGAAAAAAATATAAAATAAATCCAAATATGTTATGTATCATATTATTATCATATTATCATATTTGATACTTAAGGCTTTTATGGCTCATATAGTATGATATAGTGAGAATATGGAGTTCAAACTTGACCAGGATGAGGCCCAGACTGAGCAAAAATATGTAAATTGGTGCAATGTTCTTATTTATATGTAAAGTAAGGAAAACACCTACAACAGACAGAGAGAAAAAAAAAAATGTAAAGTAAGAAGAAATTCTGGTAGCTTGAAATGTAAATAAATACGATTGAATCCTCAAATCCTTAGTCAGATGATATTTAATGCTTAGTTTTATGATCAAAGCTTTTTGGTTTTAATTGTTGGGAGCAAACATATAATGCAGTCCAGTACAATGATGATTAAGAGATAAATAAATGTTCCTTTAAAAACCTGTTGTTTCATATTTGATACTTACATTTTAACAGGATTTAAGAAAAAAGAAAAGTATGAATTTTCAAGTAAAACTAAGTTGCTTTAGTCCAGTCTTGAAATATTAATAACAATCTAAAAGTTATTCTTATATTTTCTATGTAAAAATTTTAAAAATCGTTAAAGAATTCACACCATGACCATGACCTGGACATTTTTAGAATTTTACTAAAAGGCCTTTTACTTGATTACTTGAAAATTATGAACTATCAATCAGAGTGCAGAAAGCATGTAGTAGATTGTGTACAACAGGTTTTTCAACAAAGTTTTGATAATGTTGATAATTTAGAGGCCTTAGAAATTCATATATAAAATATGATACCATGGGCCATTGTATGGTACCATATTATAGGATTAAAACAAACCAAAAGACAAATCTACTTTTAATGACAGACTTGTGATGTTACTACAAGACAAGAGATATCTGCATAGATTAAATAAAATACGTTTAGCATGTTAACACCTTTTACAAAAAAAACATAATTTTTGTGATTATGATCAGATTCTGTCATTTAATGCATTTCCAAATTATACAACAGAATTAAGTGCCTTGAACACAATCACATCTATTTGCTAACATAGGTAGTTATGGGTACAATACATGCTTTCGATATTCCTCTATACTGGAAAAAAATGTAGCTCACATTACTTGTTTTCTTGCATACACAATCTCATATGTATTATAAGCGAGGGATTTATGGGAAATATATTATGTGAAAAAACAATGTCTAGAGGGTTTTTGTTAACCTGTGGGACCAAACAAACTGAAGTGTAGTGGGAATGTCTAGTGTAATTGCATTGATGGCATTGGTGTGTGTGTGCATTTATGGCACATGTGGTTGATTAAGGCGGAAGGGGGCTGTTCGGGGCTCCAGCTTGACTTCCTCTCTCCCCCAGAGGGGATCTCTCAGGAAAGAATGAGTGCCAGAGAGAGGGAGAGAAAAAGAAGGAAAGGAAAGGCAATAGCCTGGTCTCCTACTTCTCTTATTTTTGCTCTCTTTTTCTGTCTTGCAGTGATGACCTTTCTCTGTTTTGTTTGTCATTGTTTATACTTAAATGTCTCTCATCTGTGTGTATGCATTCAGGTGCTCAGATCATTGATCTGATGATGTTGGTGGTTGACGTTGTGAAAGGTATGCAAACCCAAACAGCAGAGTGCCTTTTGATTGGTCAGCTCACCTGCTCCAGCATGATCGTCATACTCAACAAAACAGACCTGTTGCCTAGTGACAAGAAACAGGTGGCTATTGACAAAATGACAAAGAGGATGCACAAAACTCTTGAGAACACAAGGTAGACAATGTCAAGCACACCTTTCACTATTCTAAATATAATACATTTTGTCAGCTTTATACTGCTAAATGCAACTATAAGGCATGGAGATATTAAGAAATTATAAACATTAGCATAATGATTTTCTGAAAAGCTTCTTTAAAAATGATGTGCATTGTGAAAAGTGCTATACAAATAAAATTGAATTGACTTGATTTATTTTTTGCTTGTCAGATTTAAAGGGTGCCCTATTATTGCTGTGGCAGCAAAGCCAGGTGGTCCTGAGGCCCCGGATACAGACGAGCCACAAGGGATAACTGAACTCATAGATGTGAGTTAGTGGGTGTGCTGTAGTCAGAGACTACTTTAAAATTTTGTATTTTTAATTATAACAATTCAGCATTACAGTATAATTAAAAACTAACATTTATCAGGCTTTTAAAAAATATAACAACTTTTAATTTAAGTGAACCTAAAATAATCTTCACATAAATCCATTATAATAAATATCAATTAACCTGTGCCCTTCTTACCTGTAACAGGTAGGAAATATACAGAAATTGAATAAATTTAAAAATCTGCTCTGCATAAATTATAAATTAAATATAGATTAATCCTTATTAAAGCTACATACGTTTTTGTCAAGTCAAGTTTTAGCTTTCGTCAAGAGCAGTGAGTGATTTTCTATATTTTGTTCTTTTATTAACATTAATGACCCATCACAGCAGCAGGTTTATTAGGCTGCTGTGACTTTAAGGCATCCCATTTTCTCACAACTCTTTGCATTCATTTATTTAACTAATTTAAGACCGCTTTTATGAGAATACTCGACAAAACGCGAAAAAAAGCGCGAAAGAGAACTCGATACTGGCACGCGGCTTTCTGTGCACACGAGTCGCGTGTGTCGACATTAACAGACAGCGCGTTCTCTTTTGTCTTCTTGCGCATTAATGGTTTATCAGCATTTGCATGAATAAGAGCGTGATCATGTAAGGTAATATTAGCCAAAGGATCAACGAAAAAACTGATGCTGCATTAAATATTTTTAACGTTTAATTATTAATGCGTTAATTTTGACAGCCCTCATTTTTTAAATATAAATTAAAATGCCTAAATAAAGAATAGTTATGATGTAAAAGAAGTTAAAAACCCTTTAAGATATATATATAGGACACTAAATCAAATTTATGCAAATCTGTGACACTGACCGTGTTAACTCCCTACAAAAGATCAGATTTCCTTTTTTACATTGATGCATGCTAGATATATATATATTTTTTTGTAACATTGTCAAATCATGCTGGATAACAGAGATCAGGTTTCGCACAAACTAGTTTATACGAGCTTGGATGTTGTCATTATGCTGCAGCTAAAGGGGGATTTTAGGTCTTAAACTTTTTGTTATTACTGTATTTCGAAGGTTATGGACCATATTTCTAAGGTTGTCTCTTACTATGTGCTCAGTTATTGAAGGCCCAGGCCTTCCTTCCTCGTAGAGATCCATCAGGTTCTCTTCTCATGGCTGTAGATCACTGCTTCTCCATCCGTGGCCAGGGAACAGTCATTACCGGCACCATCCTACAAGGGTCGCTCAGTGTCAATGATACTGTGGAGATACCGGCGTTAAAGGTACTGATCAATACATACGCTACATAGTTTTTATAAGCACAACCATTTTCAACATTGATAATAATAAGAAATGCTGCTTAAGCATCAAATCAGCAAATTAGAATGATTTCTGAAGGATCATGTGACACTGAAGACTGGAGTAATGATACTGAAAATACAGCTTTGACATCACAGGAATAAATTACATTTTAAAATATATTACAATAGAAAACACATTTCACAATGTTACTGTTTGTACTTTATTTTTGATTAAATAAGTCAGGCTTTTGCAACATTGTGTGTTGACATGATCAGCTTCTTACTTAATTTGAATTTTTTTATTCCTTAGGTTACTCGCAAGGTCAAATCTGTGCAGATGTTTCGTAAGCCAGTTCCTAGTGCTATGCAAGGGGATCGGGTTGGCGTGTGTGTGACACAGTTTGACCCAAAACTGTTAGAACGGGGTGTAGTTTGCACACCAGGTTCATTGCAGACTCTTTACGCTGCTATTATATCTGTCCAAAAGATCGAATACTATCGGGGAGCACTTAGCAGCCGTGCAAAGTTTCACATCACCGTTGGACATGAAACCGTTATGTCCCGTATCTCATTCTTCAATCGAGTGCTTCCTGGCAAAGAAAATGGAGACTGTAGCCCCACCTCTCAAGAGCAAAGTGCAAGTTCTTTCTCATTTGATTGGGAGTTTCACCACCTGGATGAGTATTTGACTCTTCAGGCAGAAGGCGGGAGAGGGGAACCACAGCAATGGGCTTTACTTGAGTTTGAACGACCGGTCACATGTCCACCACTTAGCTTAGTGATTGGGTCACGACTGGACTCAGATATCCATGGTAACGCATGCAGGCTTGCCTTTCATGGGAAGCTTCTGGAAGGGTTTGAAGACAAAAACTACACAGAGACAACACTTCCTCGACTCAAAATCAGCAAAGACAAGCAGAAAGAAGGAGCAGTGGAGCGGGTAACTGGAAAATTGATATATTGATAATGAATAAATAAAAAAAATACACATACTACTGTTCAAAGGCTTGGGGTCAGTAAGTTTTTTGTTTGTTTGTTTGTTTGTTTGGTGAGCATTAGAGACTACTTTCAAATATATTACAAATCTTTACCGACCCCAGACTTTTGAATGGTAATGAACATGATATACAAGTGTATAATTTATTTCACTCTATCCAGTGTCATATTTTGTTTTAATTTTTTCCTACACAATTCTTACTAATTTGATTTATGTATTTGACATTTTTACTGTCTTTTGAACACCTCATGTACTCTGTCTGTAGCTAATCAGTTTTGTCAAATTTTTTTTATCTTTGGTCAGGTGACAGATGACTACACTGTGATTGGTCGAAACCTGTTTAAGAAGGAGACGAACCTTCAGCTGTTTGTGGGTTTAAAAGTTACACTGTCGACGGGAGAAACGGGGTCCATTGAAGGTGGCTTCGGCCAGAGCGGCAAGATCAAAATCAGAATACCAGGTAAGCAAAGACAAATACACTCTCATTTACTCTCCCTTACTTTCTCTTGGCCTCTTTTTTTTAACTTATTTTTACATCCATGTGCTCATTCATTCAGCATATACATAAAAGCTGCTCTCATATAATATTACACACAGCAAAAATGCACGCTATATCTTAAGTATACGTGCAAAAAAACTCACATCCTTTTCCTGACCCTCAAGGCTCTCTTGTGTAGGTAGACCTCAGCCCCACAAATATATACACACACACATTACAGCACACACCTCTCTTCAGGCCCAATGAAATTAAGTGGAATGAATGTATCCATAACCACACTGGAAAGGATGTTTCCTTTTTTTGTATGTTACTTCACATTTTTTAGTCTAGTTTGAAAAAAAAAAAGTTTACAAGTCAGTTGAAATAAAGCTAAAATAAAATATAAATATTTGTTGAAAAACTTAAGCTAAACGAAAATTATAATTTATACTAGAAATAAATAAAAATGAAAATGAACTATAAATAAATTAAAACTAAATAGCAATATTTATATAAAAAAAATAAAATGACAAAAGGATAATATTATTCATTTTTATTAATAAAACTAAAATAAAAACTAAAATAACACTGATATAAGTCAATCTATAAATATTTTTTTCCATGACATTTTGATTAATGTAGCAGTTAATTCCTGTTAAAAACATAAATGATCATATGATCAATGTATCCAACAAAAACATGAGGGATATATTCTGTCTAGTGTCTTTGTATGCCCCTTGTCTACGAATGCCTGTGCTTTCTTTCTCTTCTGTTAGAGGGGCTGAAAGAAGAAACCAAGCAGCTTCTGTCCTCTTCCTCTAAGAAGAAGGGGAAGGGTGGGGCCAAAAATGAATCCTCCAAATCTGAGGAAACCAAGCCCGACGCTCAGCCAGTTACCATACACTTGAACTTCAAACGCTATATATATGATCCCCACAAAAAGATGGTGCAGTCCTGACCCTCAGTCCGATCATTCCCGATAAGAGCTGAAAGGCAGACAGGAATAACAGACACTACTAAAGTCTGGGATATGGAGCGGGAAACTTCTTGTACGTTTATTGTGTGCAGAGTTTCTATTCTGTTACTTTGCATTTTTATTATTCCTTTAAATATTGAATAGTAAAAATGAATAAAATGAAAACATGGAACATTCCTTCAAGACACATAATTCCCTTACTAATAAGTGCTGTTATATGACTGCTAATAAAACAACTATTAGCTAAACTGCTCTAGTTGCAGTGTACTGTTTTTTTGCGATTTTACATTTTGTTTGCAAGTGTGTCTGGAAAGTGTTTGTGCGTCTTTGTGTTTGGCGTAGTGAGAGTGGTTGGGACATTGCTTTAGGGCAGTAAGCATTGTGAATATAGGCAAATATGTCTGTTGGCAAATGGGCAAAATATGTTTCCACACACCCCATCTTTAGTTACTCTAGATGTATAAATGTCCACTTTTCATTTCCAATGTTTTTGTTTGTTTATGCTTATGTTGTCTTGCTTGTGTAAAAAAAGAAACATAAATTTAAAAAAAAACTATAACCTTTTATAGACCACAATAAGTCTTTTCATTGTTTACCGATTTGCTTCACAGATTTGCATATATTCCAGTTACGTTGTGGCAACTTGGGGGAATCTGTAGTCAAATTCATTCTTAATTTGCGAGTATACAAAAAGCAGCTGTACTAAAATATTAAATGCCACCTGTGTTGATATACTTCCCTGTTTGTACCTGACATTCCAGATAAGCACAGAGCCTTTATTTGTTATTCATTATAATTGCCAATAACTGGACTTTTGTATATTTGTGTATGCATAGGTAACTGCCTATCACTCCATCACTCTCATTCTCTTACGCAGACTTTCTTTGACTAGCAAATGTGCTGTCATGGATTGATTTACAATAATCACATTTATTCCAATAGGAAGATGTGTTGATTTAACTGACGTTAAAGTTCATAAAAGTAGTCCATGCAATTTACGATAGCTTTGACTGAATTTTAAGTTATTATTCCCTGAAAATGTTCCCCTTCATCTTGGCTTTCAAATCACATTCATATTTAAACCTGCCAGTCACTCTGCAAAACATTTATCCTCTGTATTGCACAGAAGAAAGAAAATAATATAGGTCACGGACAACATGACAGAGCGTAAATGATAGAATTTTTAATAGTCTTTTTAGGTTAATTCTTTATTTTCCAACTATTCATTTTATGTTTCATTCCATATGATGAAAGTAGACATTTAGGATTTTAAAAGACAAACAATTGTGTCATATCTTCCTTTCCTCCATATCTTCCTTTCTTTTCAGCTCTGAGAAAATTGTCAGTTTCAGCAATTGGTCTGTCACTTTATAATATTCTTAGAAGTATTTTGTGGTTATAAACTACTCTACGATTCAAAAGTTTGAGGTCAGTAAGATTTTTTTTTGTTTTATTCAGCAAGGATGGATTAAATTTATCAAAAGTGACAGAAAAAAAAATCTGAAAAAAATATATGTGTGTGTGTATACAGTCAAACCAAAATATATTCAGACATCTTGAACATTTCATTCATTAATACAGTTTATTCACTATAGTTTAAAAAAATGGTAATAAAATATGACAAGATCTCAGAGTTAAACTGTGTCAGAAAAAAAAAATCTTAATTATGTCAGATAACACTTAAGCAAAACATGGTCCGGTCAAAGTGTCTGAATTATTTTTGGTTCCAAATTTTTATCAATTTTACTGGTAGTCCACTGTATGAAGAATTTTTGGGTTAACTTTGTTTTGCTATTCTCACTTACATAAATGAACTATAGTGTCCTGCACCCACTAGTAAAAATATTCCAAAAATGTCTGAATAATTTTTGGTTTGACTGTATATATATATATATATACACACTGTTTTAACAATAATAATAATAAATGTTTCTTGAACAGCAAATTAGAATATTTCTGATTAGAATGATTTCTGAAGGATCATGTGGCACTGAAGCCTTGAGTAATGGCTGCTGAAAAATCAGCTTTGCATCACAGGAATTACATGTTTAAATATATTAAAATAGAAAACAGTTATTTTAAATTGTAATAATATTTAAAAAGAATATTACTGTATTCACTGTATTTCACTGCTTTGTCAAATATATGTAGTTTTGGTGAGCATAAGAGAATTCTTTTTTTAAAAAACAAACTCACCAATCTCAAACTTTTGAATGGTATGCCAGAACAACTGCCCGATGCAGTCTGCGGACTGATTGACCGCTCATTTCTCGTTTGTAAGGATCAGAAGTTCATTGTATGTGTGTGTTTTACTGTGCATTAATATTAATGAAGCAAAGTTCAATTTCTCTGATTAATTACAGCAGGAAAGAGAGAACACTCAGTTAAACGCTGCAGGCATTAGATCTCTCTGTGAGTCTAACACAACATGGCTTTCATGCCATGTTCAGCCTGCTCAGTGTTTGTGACATTGACTCAAGATATCTTTAAACACACACACACAAACACACACATGCCGTCGTTTACTGTCTTTTTCCCTACAGTGACTCAGATAGGAATCTCAGTCTTTTATTTTTGTGTGTGAGTGCATGCATGTACAAGCCTTTGATATGACAGCTTGAGTCTGTTAACCTCTCTAATCAGGGTCCTTCATCAGAAAGGTCTTTCAGAGGGCCTGTTTAAAATTCATAAATTGAAAGAGAAGGGAGAAGAGGGACTGAAAAAAGGGAATAGAGAAAAAAGGAAATAAAAACAAAAGATTTCCCATGAGGTAGAAGCTGCAGATTGTCTCCTTCCTGACCCCTGGACCTGCACTGATCTTGAGATGAGCCCAAAGAGGGGTAAAGTCACGCTCGGTGTTTGAGTTACCACTGCTATTAACATTATCGGCTACATCAGCACGGGCAGTTGGCATTTGTGTTTGTACGTTTTTAATTATATTCTTTGATCTCGTGGATTGTTTCCTTACAGAGTATTTTCTCTCCCTCCTAAAGCGCGCTAGGTCTATGTGGACACTGCAATACCACTTGTTCACACGTAGAGGGCACTAGTATAGAGTCATTATTCATTTAATCACGGTTTCACATATTTAAAATAATTATTTTTTTTTAAAACTACCCCAACTCCGGTACCTAACTCGTTCCACAGTTGGCATTTGTGCCACGGACATGAATTCATACCTGGATACCGTAAATGTTGCAGCATATTAAACAGAGGTGAGCTATTACTACTTTTTTACGTGACCAAACTAGTGATAAATACATCGGGGAGAACTCTTTTGACATGAGCAACTAGCTACCACCTAGTAACGCCCTTGAAACCACACAGAGCATCATAGCAACAGCATAGCAAACGAGATTTGAGCTGACTGGTAAGCAGTTTTGTTCCGAAAATATAAACGCATGGGTACAAATGTGTAAAACAAACTCAAGTGTGGTCTTCATATTGCCCAGCTTTTAACTGACCGATCATTATATTACTTTATATACTTTTACATTTTTATATTGTAATATAGTGTGTGTGTGCGCGCGCGCGCGTTTTTGTGACATATCAGGACACAAATGTGTATAATGACATGGGTATGACATAGGTATTACAAAAAGAGGTGACTTTCACTTATGAGGACATTACAGCATGTCCCCACTTTTCAAAAGGCTTATAAATCATACAGAATGAGTTTTTGTGAGAAAGTAAAAGTGTGCACAGTTTGCTGTGATGGTTAGGTTTAGGGGTAGGGGTAGTGTAGGGTGATAGAAAGTACAGTTTGTACAGTATAAAAACCATTACGCCTATGGAATGTCCCCACAATTCACAAAAACAAACGTGTGTGTGTGTGTGTGTGTGTGATGGCAATATCCGATCCGTGTCTTGTGTGGACATTTTTGGTCCCCTTGAGGAAAACAGCTTATAAATCATACTAAGTGATGTTTTATGAAAATGTAAAAATGCAGAAAGTTTTCTGTGTTTGGTAGGGTTAGAGTTAGGGGATAGAATTTACTTTGTACAGTATAAAACTCATATTGTCTATGGAATGTGAATGGAGTGTGTGTTTACCTACTTAACCATATTTTGGGGACAAATTTGTGCCCAAAAGTGAGCCAAACCTGACAAAACCACCTTTGGAGGACATTCTCATTTGTAAAAACAGTATAGAAATAACGTAAATAATGTAAAAATGTAGAAAGTTTTCTGTTATCGATAGGGTGTGGGTTAGGTTATAATATTTATAACTATATATATATATATATATATTTCTTATTTGCTTGGTTAATTATGGCAATTAATCTTACAAGCCATGAAATTCATCAGTTTAGTCTTAATTTGTAATGGCACAAAGTTGTCAAAATGCATCAGTTGTTTTCTACATAGAGCTTTCTCAATAAATCAATCAGCTGTACAATTGAGAAAAAAAAAAAAAATCTATCCATCTATAAATCAATGGACTACTGCTAGAGACCTCTGTACTAATCACATCATTTACTTTAACTGGGCTTTTAGCTGGATCTAGTCTAGTGTCCCTGCATTTTATAGATTTACTGAAGTCTCTCTGTGAATCAAAAGTTTAGTGCATTTTACAGACCTGTAAAATTTCATACACACTCAAAGAGCTACATGAAAATACTGCGTATATAGGGAATTACTTTTTTTTTTAATATATTACTGACACGTGAAAGGACATCTGAGGTTCACTTTTGCAGGAATTATTTACATCAACATATTTTATTTTGGTCTTATTAAAGCCTGCAATGGAAGTGATTTGAGGCTGAGATATCATAAGCTGCTCACTTACTCACACATACATATATCATGTTTCCCTCTGTGCTGAAGTCTGTTGTCTTCACAGAGTCATAAAATAACAAACTCTTATAGTATAAGGGTCCACGTCCACAAAAAAACAGTCATGTAACACATTCATTCAAGAGGTGCTTTGTTCCAGTACATTATCCCACTTTCCATCCTTTCTTCTAATGCACTTTATCTCAACGCCCCTTTGTTCTATCGCACCTATTCTGTTTAGGCCTTTATGTCCATAAAACCATCAGTCCACACCCCCCTTTCTCTTGTTTTCTTTTTCTTTGTTCTGCACTTTTCTTCCAGGTCAGTAGCATTGTCACTATCTACTGAAGAATTTAACTTTGTCACACAGGTATTTTATGTATCATTTGCGTCTCTAAAATAGATCATTCAATGCTTATAAGTCTGAACAGAAATTTAAAAGAATATGAGTAGATGCAAAAGTCATTTTATAGATGTGTGCCGCCAATAAGTGTTAAAGGCTAAAGATTGTGACCTTTGCCCTTTGAGGTTTGCATGCAATTGTTTAGGAGTGCATCAAACTGTCATTTTATGTTTTGTGATCAATTTGTCGACACAAGTGACAGACACTTCAATATGAATCGCTAGACAGTAAGAAAGGAAGTAACAGGGGTCATTCTGTTTTGAACAGTTCAGGTTACGCTCATTCACTGTCTGACTCATTGGAACAATTAGAAGGGCGGTAAAAGCCTCCTACATCCCTTACTGAAGAGACTAATAAAATTAGCAGGCCCTCCATCTTATCTTTGAACGATAAACAGCCAACTATTAGATTACAGCTATTAAATTAGATACAGACTCTAAACAAACAATTACCTGAATGTAAGTGTGGGATGGGTAAAAGGAGGAGGTAAACTAGTGTGTGTGTACAGAGGTGGATGCATGAGCGTGATGGTTTCGTTTACGTATCTGAAAAAACTTATGTTTAATCACTTGAATATGTTTGATATTGATAGCATCATACATTACAATAATGGAGCTGAATAACCATCAACCTCCCCATTCAAACCTCTTCACCACCCTGTTTCACTTTTAGTGAACACTAAAAACCTAAATCAAAATCCATATATTATTGCGGCACACATGTGATGTCATTTTTTTGTATGGTGAACATAAAGGTAGCTTGTATATGTGTAGGGTTAGCTTGAATAGTGAGGGTTTCAATATGTTTACTAATTACAGTTGATGTTCTAATGACCCAGCTGTCACTCAATACATCTCTGGAGTTACTGTAGCAATGTGAGTGTGCTATTCTACCCATAGGCCTCTGGGCTTTTTCAATCACAACAATAAAAGCACAATAGCAACTAACTAAAAGAGTTAGTCCAAAAAGTGCGCCCAGGTTTAGCTTGTGCGTGATTGTGTTTCTCAAAAGTATTAGATTCTATAAATCTGTATCTTCTTTCTTTCTTTCTTTCTTTCTTGACTCTGTTTCATTCTGTCTCTGCACATTTTACAAATATTTGTCAGTCAGCCAACTTATCTTAAATCTATAGTTGGCCTACTCTCTGCTTGCTCTTTTTTCCCCCTCTTTTTTTGACATTTTTCTTTCCCTTCACAGCTGTATCCATGATTTTTTGTGTACTTGTTTCATCTTATCTTTCTGATTTGCTTCCTCTTTTAAAAAATGATTGGTAACACTTTACAATAAGGTTCATTAGTTAACTACATTAGTTAACATGAACTAATAATGAAATGCACTTTATTCAGCATTTATTAATCATTGTTAATGTTAATTTCAACATTTACCAATACATTATTAAAATATTGTTAACATCAGTTAATGCACTGTAAACTAACTTGAACAAACAATGAACAACTGTATTTTTTTTATTAACTAACGTTAAAGAAGATTAGTAAATACTGTAACAAATGTATTGCTCATGGTTACTTCATGTTAGTTAATACATTAACTAATATTTAACTAATGAACCTTATTGGAAAGTGTTACCAAATTATTCATCTTAGCATCACAGTAAGGATAGGGAATGGGGGAAATGCACTTTATTCATCATGGGGAGTGATGAAATATATTTCTTCACAAACCTTCCATAGAAGTTTGCTAGTATTTCAGTTTGAAATTGTGAATTTTGTTAATGAATTTAGTCATTGACTGAATTTTGCATCAATATATAGCTATATATATATACAAGTGTTTTTTTGTTTTGTTTAAAATGTATTTCATTTGACGTAAACATTTACAGCAATAGCTTAGTTTATTGAAATAGAATTCTATATTAAGTTCAGTTTTTATTATTCCTCCATAATATGTGGCATAATTTAATCACAGGCTCTTGATTTAACGAGTATGTCTGCATTTACTGCTATTGAGTCTGATAACTTTGAACAGTGTATTTAGACTCAATCCCCTCCTGCCTCCGGCCTACTTTCCTGCCTCTAAGGTTTCTCTCAGGACAAAACCAATAGGACAGGGAAAATAAAAGAGTGGAGAAAGAGAGGAGGGAAAGAGAAGTAAGCAGATCTGTTACTCTGTTCCAGGAGGATGACAGTAAAACACACACACACTCACACCACACAAGCTGTCCCTGGAGAGGGGAACTGAGCGCTCACAGTTGGTTTGTCATTTAAAATAAGTGATTGTTCTGAGACAGAGGATGAATTAATTTACCTGCTAAACAGGAAGATAAGGAGGATAAAAGAAAAGACAGACTGAAAGGGGTTGGATGCTGCTTGGCCTGTGTTATATGGGAGGGTTCTGCTGTGTCCCAGTTTCAGACAGAATGTTTGCAAACAACTACATCTGTTAGGTCAGATTGAAGATTGAACAAACATACTATGCTAAGGTTGTTAATATATATTAACATTATATGTTAATTAATGTTAATATAAATGTGGAAACCATGATACATTTTTTCAGGATTCTTTGATGAACAGAAAGTTCAAAAGAATCACATTTATTGAAAATATAATTTGTTTTGTAAAAATGTAAAAGGATTTAGTGTCACTTTTGATTACTTTAATACATCCTTGCTGCAATGTAGTATTAATTTCTTTCAAACAACAACAAAAATCTTACTCTTACAGATGAACGGTAGTGTATATATCGGGGAGTGAGGTCTCATGAGTCCTTTAGCCTGACAAAAGTAAGGATAAGTTATAGAAAAACAGTGATTTAGGGCAGCGATACGGAGGGACAAGAGAGACATGTTGTGATGAGAGAAGACATACAAAAGTTAAATCATTTGGTTTTAAGTGATACTGAACTTAAAAATCAGTATTCAGGTTGATTCAGTAATTTTAAAGGGATAGTTCACCCAAAAAATTTTGTCATCATTTACTCACCCTCAAGTTGTTCTAAACCTGTATGAGTTTCTTTGTTCTGCTGAACACAAAAAGAAGATATTTTAAAGAATGTTGGCAACCAAACAGTTTCTGGTCCCCATTGTCTTCCATAGTATTTTTTTTCTCATGGGGACTAGCAACTCTTTGGTTTCCAACATTCTTTAAAATATCTTTTGTGTTCAGCAGAACAAAGAAACTGGTTTAGAACAACCAGAAGGTGAGTAAATGATGACAGAATTTTCTTTTTTGGTGAACTATCCCTTTGAATAATATTTGTGACTTTAATATATATATATAACTAGTTAATTTAGAATTTACCACATCAAACACATTTTAGGTTGCCCAAGATTTTTTTTTTTTACAGTTGAGTAGAGCTGTTGTGTATATGTTATTATGTGATTATAGTGATTATTATAATACATTTGTCATGTTATTATAATAATAGTTACATTTTTAGATTAATAAATAAATCATATAAATCAATACTTTTGATATAATATATACTACATAATATATTTGATATAATATATTCCATTTACTCCATAATAATTTTTACTTGCAACCTTTTATAAAAATGATGTAGGAGTCCTATATGTTCTCCACTGTCTTGGCATGTTTAATATTATTCATAGTGTGATAACTTTTGTAACATTTTGGATATAATACATAATGTACATCTGTTAAAGTAAGCAGGGATTAAAGACAAAGCTGGTCTTGACCACGCCTCAAAAACCCTGAAGACTTTCTCTTCTCTTTCATCTTTATCTCATCTCTCCATTTTCTCTTGTCTCTCTAGAGGACTGCTGCTCATTCACTGCTTTTAGTCCAGTCAGCATGCTGATAAGCTCTTTTCTTATGTTTGCGCGGAGGTGTGTAAGGCCACACGTGTCTCTTGGATTGTTTATATATGTTTGTACAATAGCGTCTCCACAACAGTATTTAATAAATAAGGACTCGAATACAAAAAAACATTGTGTTTAAATCATTTATTAACAAAAATGTTAAAATAAGTACACATTAAAAAAGTGTGTGTTCTGAGTGTTACTGTAATGCATGTGTACAAAAAAAAGTGTAATTTTTGCATATGTTGATACTAGTTCATATATAAAGCTTAAAAATAAGAACAAAGAAAAAATAAATTAAAGAAATAATTATATAATTAGAAATGGTTTAGAAAATGTATTTATATTATGATCTTTAAAACGCAGGGCTTCTTCTTCCTTCACAGTTACATAAGATACAGTGCAGTGGTATAGATGACATAATCGGGCATAAAAGTTGTTGTACTTGTGATTATATTTGAATAAATAGGGGATATTTATTATTAATGAGAACTGGCTAATTAATTAAACTCTTGGTGTACTACAATCAGATTCTATGTTGGCTTCAAATACATTTCAAAAATCCACAAAATAAAGTGCAACTTTTTAAATCAAGCCCAAATAGAATTTAATGATTTGCATAAAGAACATTTGAACTTGAGCCTGAAACATTAATGAAATGTCCTTCACCTGAACATTCAAACTGAAGAATGCATTTATTGTGTTCATTAAGTATGGTACGTTCTACAGGTGTCTCTCAGCCTATAGCAGTGACTAAGCTGCTGTGACTAAATGCAGGATGTAACTGTATGGGTGGAGTCATATTGAAGGGGTGGGGCATGTTGGCCATGTGGCTGAAGGTGGATTGTTTGTCATGTACACAACTGTCAAATTGCTGAAAGTGCTCTCCTCTCCTCTTCTTAGGTTTGCCTGACATTTTCCTATTGCGTGTCTGAATCCCCTCTTTCTTCATAGTAAGTGGACGGTTCACCTGAATGCACAAACACAGATAAACACACTAAAATAGAGTGGTGCAGCAATGACGTCAAACCCAGAAGACTAATTCGCTGCTGGTTCCCTCAAGATTCTTCTATGAGGTTTTATAATGGGGTTTTTCAATTTAAGTGTAAAATAAGGTCTGTAATAAACATAACTTGTGATACTTGGTGATACTTGAACGTTTTGCTGTACAATGTAAATTACACACACCCATGTTGACACGTTAGGGGTGTGAGTGTGTGCAGTTTACTTTGTAGAAGAAAATGTCCAAGTATCATATGAAGTTATTTTGTTCATAAATTGGGGAAAAAAAACAAAAAACACAAAACATAAAACTCCATAGGAAAATCTTGAGGGAACCAGTGGCAAATTAGTCTTCCAGGTTTTGACGTCATCCCTGCACCACTCTATTACATTTATGCAATAATTATACTATCTAATGTTTTAAATAGTAGGGTGATGGAGTGCCAGCATATTTAAAATTAAAAAGAATCCACTTTAGGTGCAAACTCAATCATTTTTAATGTAAACAATGGATGTTAACCTCTTACAAGTAGAAATTCAACATATGTAAGCTTTTTTGGTGTTTTCTGTCTATACAAAGTGCTAGAGTAAAGCTAGACAGATACACATTTACTCACATTGTGTAGTTTGTAGTATAGACCGCAGGCATTACAGACAGGTTCTCCATTGGCATTACGTCTCCAAAGTGTGGTGGTCCCTGTCTGGCAGTTGGCACAACAGGTGCCTGCTCGTCTAGATGCTGACTGGAACATTAAAAAAACACATGAAATGAAAGAAATTGATTGACAAAACAAAGCTTGTGAATGAAAATATAATATGGTCGAACAGAAAGGACAAAAAAACTGATTCAAGTCTAATAAGGGAAGCCTGAAGCTATGCATAATTTGGTCTCGCTGGTATTAAAGGTGTAATCTTTTCTCTGATGCAGTAAATGTTTATATTCAGGAAGTGCTTGTTTGTCTGATAAATTAAATGTTAAATTTCAAAAAGGATATTCTGACTGTACATAGTCGGGACATCGTTCTCTTGCAAGTGTTTTGCTTTCCCCTGAGAAACTTAGCATTTCAAAAGTTTTTGTGAGGAAACACAAAGGTTTTGTGAGCGAACGCAAAAGCATTTAAAAAATGTTTTCCTCTCATATCATATTTTTTCCATCACCATGTATTGTTCCATGAAATTATATGTATTACAATATTA
>RJVU01019434.1:3016404-3059541 GCA_003731715.1 Anabarilius grahami | reverse complement strand
ATATATATATATATATATTTTAATTTATAATAATACATAAAAAATAAATGGTTTAATTTAAATTATTTAATAAGTTCATGTTCATTTCCTTTGCAGAGTATCTTATATCACATTATAAGCATTAAAAGCATACTGAAAGACTGGTGAATGCAGCCGTATAGTTAGACCCTATAGCAATAATACGAAGATTGCTGGTCCAAATCCTGTGTGGAATGTCAGAAAATTTAGACCTGCTAGCAGCATGCTGTTCTGTCCTGTTCCTTTTGGACATAGGCTGGCCCACAGATACATAGAAAACGTTCTCTTAAGAGCTTAATGTGACAACTTTGTTACTGGCACAAGTGACAAACCATAACATGTATTGGTCTATCGCTATTTTAATAAACTGAATGCAGCTTTGTGTTATACATTAAGAGAACAGACATGTGCATTGCTTAATTTTTTTTTTAAATAAATGTCAAGAAATACTTTAAATACACAAAAAAAATTTAAATATTTATACATATGAAATATAAGTTTTGTAACAGAAATTAAGAAACATCATGATGCTGGCTTGGTAAGAATCTTTACTTTAACTCTCAAACTCACATGTTAAACAGAAGCACGCCCTCAAATACCATAAATTCACAAAACTATACAGGTATAGTAGATTCTCAACATGTCAAAAGAAAATACAGCAAGAAAACGACCACAAAAGGAAGCGTTTTTGGGTCTCACAAAGTTATCGGTACCGGGCAGACATCCTGCCAAGGAAACAAATGGACCGAGCTGTCTCTGCAGGCGCTGTTCAAATATACGACCTGTAGCTGATGCAGAAGCACTCATCACACACAGACTCAAGAAAGAGACCTGAAGCAAGTCAGCCTAATTTACAGCTAATACGCTCTGAATAGAGGGTCACACAAAATACGTAGACGCAGTCACTTTCAAGCTGATTTATTACATTTCCCTTTATTGTCGGTGATGGCAGTTCTGCAGCTGCTTTGTGCTTAACCATTACACTGAGCTTTCATGAATAGGAAATTGTAAACAGTTTTCACTTATTTATTCACTATATAAATATATTTGGTGGACAGGAATTTAAAATAGAATCATAGAAGGAATTAAGGTAAGATGATAGACCTGCCAAGAATACAAGAACTATCTGATTTCTGGTCAAGTTTACACTTGTTAATGAATTCTAATTCATTACTTGCTATTTAAACCTGTGGGTATAGGGCCATGGAAACTCAATGGTCCATTACACACTCTCACACACAGGCCTTTCACTCGTTTTCTCTCTTCATTGTCTGTGCACATTTTCTAACTGACATCATGCCACAATATTACAGAAAGTGAAACACTACTCAGAAACATGACAGTTTTCCCTGTAGTGCTCTACAAATTAGTAGTACATACATGAACAATTTTCTTTTTCATTAACATTTAGACAATAACTGATTTTTTTTCATTATATATACACATCTGCATTAGCAAAATGTAAAGAGGTTTGTCAGAACAATCCTATAGTTATAGGATACTATAGAGCAATACACACTAGCAATGCCAAAGTCATGGGTTTGATTCCTAGCTAATCATAAACTGATCAAATGCACAGCATGTACACAAGTTCTATTGTCTAACATGTTTGAATGTGTTTTGAAAAGGTGTGTATATGTATGTGTGTAGCACTAACCAGTCGGCGCTTGGGTCTGATGAGTGGTCGGTTCTGGCCGTTCATCTTGTGATAGAGTCCACATGCATTACACAGATAATGACCTGTTCCATCCCTCCGCCACAGAGGAGTTGATGTAGCTCCACAATTCACACATTCACGACCTTCCGGCACACATTATAGCACAGAGATGGGGGAAAAAAATGTAAACAACTTATTCATGCTGAAATTATTTATTACACATAGAGATAATCAGTTTGATATTTGTTTTACAGATATTCACACTTTTTCTACTTTTGAGTTATCGGTTCTTCCGATAAGGTCTACCGATAAGTGCTGCCATTTGGTGAGGATCTAAAGAATAGCAGCCAACAAGAAGCAACAGCTTTCACAGGTAAAACAACTTACTTATTTAATGCATTACTTGCGTTAAAAAAAAAAAGTTAATTATAATTTTTTACATTACCTTTATTTATTGTCGAATTGTGTATCATGTTAAGCTTAACCATTTGATGTGGCCCAAAACAGATAAATACAGTGCATTTGTGACCATACAACTTAATTTATTATTAGCCTATTAATTTTTATGCCATTATAAATAATAAAAAATACTAATAGTGCAAATTATGTTTTTAGTCTAATTAATAATTATCTGTATAATAATCAGTATGGTTAAAAATAATGTGTGTGTGTCTGAACAAAGTTATCAAATTATGGCAAGACATTACAGTGTCCAAGGTATATGTAATTTATTGCAATGCCAATTGGTATTTACCTGTTCCATAAAATGATTATAAAGTAGAGCATTATTCTGTATAGGCTTATACTGTTACATGAACACCTTAAGTTTGGTTCCTTTACCGGCAGCAGATGTTTAAAGCTAGACAATTAAACTGTCATAGGTTCCACTGTGAACTATGAACTTACCTGAGAAAGCGCGGCTTTTGCTTTTGCATTTTGACGTCATGTTGCTCGCGCTGCTGCCGAGGAGACTTCTGGAATGAAACACACTGCCGGGGTACTCGTGCGCTCCAGCTAAAGCGTAATCGGAATATGAAGGGATATGGGTTGTAGTTTGCGCGAGATTGCTACGGATTGGACTGGAGCACTCCATCTTCATCCCGTCGACAAGATGGAGATGGTACTTCCCAGCGTCCCTCACAGCAGCACACGCAGGGTCAGGGGACGCATCTTTGGGTGGAGTAGGGGGTAGGCAGTAGAGCTGAGGACTGCAGTGTTGCGTCATTGACAGGCACTGCATCGAACCTGGGGCAGGTGTACCGGTGCTCGTGTATAGGCCGTTTGAGTTTTCGGCGCCTGCTGAATGCAGAACCGCTTTGCCCAGGTGGTTGACTGTCCATGCGCTGTGGTGCTGGGCCGCCGAAAAAGTCGATTTGCTGTTGTCCAGTAAGGAAAGACCTTGGGTGTGGATAAGGTGAGGTCGACACATTGAGCCACCCGTAAGCCGTGCTGCCAAAAGAAAAGAAAAAAAGGCTATCCTTAAAAAAACAATTGTGTATACACATGCGTTGCTAAAAGTCAATTCAATTCTAACTTTATTCCGCGTTTAACCACACTTAAAAACTATTTATAAAAAAAAAAAAAAAAGTGTTGTATTACAATCCAAATGAGGAAACACCAAAATATTTTAAATCGCACCTATCAAAAGTGATTGACAAATTAGGCTATTGTGGGAGGTCAGATTTCTCAATGGAAAAGCAAAAATATTACTGTATCAATTTAAATTAGAATTAATATCTCAGAATATTTGGAAACTTAAGAATCATTGCCCTCGATGTTGCATGTTATTTTAACTTACGCGAAACTAAATTTTGTCATGATTCAAAACGCATTAGCTTTGTTCAAATTTTATACATTCGATAAAAACATAGCCTAAATGGCTAATTGTAAATATAACCTAGATTAAATAATGATCTTTGTAAATGTTTTATTTGTATGCCTACAATTTGTAAATAGCCTACACTTAATTACAGCGAGTCAATACCTATAACCCCAATAAATTCCAACCCGACTGTTTTTAAGAGTCGTCAGTCTAACATAAGCTAATTCGAACTTCTGTACATTAAAATTAATAGTCCTATCACATGGCAGAATTACTACACAACCATAACATTATTTAATAATAATAGGATTAGCCTAATAATGTACTATTACAATACTGTATGACAAATCCCTCACAGATGAATCTTCGAGAGACTGATAATGGTGGAAATTGTTTGGCAACAGTAGCCTATTGTGACCCAATAAATGTTTTAGGGGAAAAAAAAACATATTTCATAGAGTGAAAAATATTTCGTTTAAACTCAAAATTGTGCCAGAACATAAGAAGCTACATAAGAAAGAAGAAAAAATTGAAGGAAAATGGACAGAGGCTCCAGGCCTACTCACCATGCGTTTGACTGTAAGACATTCGTGCACGATTGTGAGAGTGGGACCCGTGTGTGTGATAATAGGGGTTTCCTTGAGAGTCTAAATGACTGAGAAATACATCTACCTCGTCTGGTGGTAATAATGGGGCACCTTGCTCCATATATCCCGAACTGTGATGTCCTAAACCAGAGTGCGGAGTCACCGAATCTGAGGTACCCATTAAGGCTGAATGATGAGCATGCATCATCCACCGGGGCTCCGCAGGGAGCTCCATCATCTTATGATGCTTTCCCGTAGGACAGGGATGCAAATGTTTCTGTGCGGTTAAAAAAGTTATTCCAAGTTTATCCAGCGTGTTTTCCCCAAGTGATGTTTTCTTGAATATCTTAAATATAAGCCTAAATGATATAGTACAGCTATGACAGCGTAAACGTAAATGACTATATAATATTAGTCAGGAGTTCGCGTGTCTGACGCGTGTGACTTGAGCGGTTTGAGAGTCACTGGCAGCGGTGTGACACCTCCTCGCTTTCAAGGGGATGCGCGCGAGCGATGCCCTCAAAGATAGAAATCTCGCGCGTGCAGATACCACACAAATGCCACAGCTGATTTCCTCATCTATATGTGTTGATATGAACTGATGTAGCTCTTAAGAAAATGTTTGAAACAAATTCTGTAAGTTGGGAGAAAAGCAGAGGCTGAAAAAATAGTCCAAGAAGAGTATCCGTCCTTCTTATCTCGTCACTCCAACTCCATGACACGCGCCTACAGTTCAAAAGGTAGGCTACTCGTGCCTACGATGATAAGCTTCGGGATGATCGCCACAGGTATAGTCACACTAGCAACTAGGAGTAAACCAGAGTGCCAAAGAGTTGTATATGAGGCAGAGGCCGATGGAGGACTCCTCCCGCCAGCATAAATGATTTTCTAGCCAATTAGAGTTTGCCCTTTTTCCAGCTTGACACCTGAAACTCCAATTTACAACACGCCTCTCCATCCATTCGTTTCACTGCAGGTCAAATAGTTAATCCACATTTCACCCATCAGCGTATGCGAATGGATAAGTCATTTATTCTTAACACTTTCAGAAAACTTTACGAAAAGAAAAAATTATAAGTAATTTATACAAATGCATATTATTTATAAGATTTTTTGTAAAAAAAAAAAAAACAAACCCTGATAATTCTATATCAGATAATACAGATTGTATTGTAGCCTATTTCTTTTTGAATTGAGTGCATTTGGCCTACTTAAGAAACTAAAATAGGAGTTTATGAAACTAAAGATAAAGTAGCACCTGAAAAAAACCTGCACGCTCAATAAATATCTCCAGGTGAGGTGAGTATTCTTTTTTCCCCCTCTACGAAGCAATGCAACGTCCTCCGTCGACTTCTCCCGAGCTTTAATTATTCAGGGAATAAGTTTCTGGCCAGCGTGCGCGTATTGTCTGTCTCGGCAGATACGTCTCGTGCGCGGTCAATGACAACACGAAACCGCTGACCACCTACCCCTGACTCTCATAAGATCTTTCCATCACTTTGATGAGGGAGAGAGAGAAAGTGAGAGGGAGTCAGTCAGGGTGAAACAGAGAGAGAGAGAGAGAGAGAGAGAGAGAGATGACATTCCTTCACGTCGCTTGCCGCTGCCATTCAATAGACCATTGTCATTTTACATGTTTTACGTAAATTGATCGGTGAATCAGTCAATTATATATATTATGTAAATTACATTTGATTAAACATATTATGTAAATTACATTTGATTAAACATATTATGTAAATTACATTTGATTAAACATATTAAACAAGAAAACCTGCTGATTTAGATAATATTGTCTTCTATCATTTATCAATATCAAACATAAAATTTTAAAGCAGACAATGATGATTTCGTTCTTATGTAGGCTACATTTCCATCGTGATGAAAAAGTGACTAAAAGAACTAAACTTTTCACATAAATTCCATTTTACAACTTTGTTTGTTGTTATCTGTAAAACAATCCTTTCCCCCTGCTTCAGTTTTAAAGTAATCAAATGCAACAACAACAAAAAAAGCAGCATTTAATAAAACTGGTTAGGATTTCAATACATTTATACATGTAGTCAACTCAGTAGGAAGGCCAAGTGCACCATTGTGCAATCTTTTGTTGTGTTCCTTTGAAGAAATGACCACATCTAATAGAGTATATGCTTGCGTTGAAACAAAACTTAAGATTTCATAAAACCTGTACATTCTCAGAAATAAAAGATACAAAAGCTGTCACCGAGGCGGTACCCTTTCAAAAGCTACACCTTTGTACTTAAAAGAGTGCATATTAGTACCTCAAAAGTACATATTGGTACCAAAAGTGTACATATTAGAACCATTTTAAAGAGTACCATCCCAGTGATAGCCTTTGTATGTTTTTTCTGAGAGTGTATGATAAACATTTGAACCTCAAACTCTCTCTCTCTTATTCTCTCTGTTTCACTCTCTGCTTGACAGAGTGAGCTCAACAATGTAGCCCATGATCCCTTAATTGCCTTTTCATTTCCTCCGCAAAAGAGAATAAGGAAGGCAGTATTAACAGCCTACTTCAGTAACAACGTCAATCATATTTTCTTTTTCTCAGGCCTAGGATCAGAAGGGAATATTAAACTACCCACAATATATACACATTAACAGTTATTTCCAATCATCATTTTACTTTCAATGAGATTATGAGTGCCAGGTATTTTTTTGACTGAGTTTGACCTTTCCTTGTTTTTGTTTTACGAATCACACCTGTATTGTTAATACTTTTTTTGTTCTGTAGAGAAATATTATTGATATTAGATTGGATATCTGTTAGATTAGATATTGATTGATTACATAACACCAAATACTGTATGCTGTCAGTCTTTTATGAAACCACAGTTAAGCATATGTAATCAAAGGGACTTTAATTATGAAATCAATACATTCTTTTATTATTATTATTTATTTCAGACATGATTTTGAATTAATGATATCTGAAAGCATACTGTTGTCCTGATTTAGACCTCCTGTGGAAATCATAAAAACTTTCTATGTGTGTGTACATTTTGTGCACCTGTTTGTGAATGTCAGTGAATGTGTGTGAAGATGTTGTAGTGTGAATAACCCTCTCCCCCTCCCATACCCAGAATGCCTTGCAGGCCTGGTTTTCACCACATCAGGATACAGGGCTGCTGGCTTAATTCCGGTATGAAACGGAGCGCTGGTGCACCGCAATGTGTGTGTCATACATATGCACATCCCTCTTCAGACAGATGGACAGGTGCTGTAACGGACACTTGCTTTTGCTCACATGTTACATTCGTTAAGTGCCGCCACTCCCAGTGCAACCAATTAATTTCATGTCACACACACAAACTTTATACACACCGATTCACTCTGTGCAGGTAATTACCAGAGCAACATCTCACATAATAGAGAGATGCTTTAGAGTGTAAAATTGTTAAAAAATGGTGTATATCTTGGGATGCCAGCAAGGTAGCAGTTCTTCAAAAAGGCCCATTAAAGGTGAATTAGCCAAAGCTAGAGTCCAGCATCTTTTTATTAATGGTTAGGAAGTGCTAGCATGGAGCATTGTTCATGAGCATTGTATTCTAAGATATTTCAAAAGCGATGTCACTTTGCAACTTTATTCTGACTTTAATTGAATGTGTATACCCTTAAGTTAGAGAATATGTCTCACTGATTTCTAACAATTAAAAAGTGACAATTTGCAAGATCATGAGCAAATTTACTGCTATCTATTAACATAGTGCCATATTAAACAACTGTGTTAGTGTTTTGATTGTGTAAGTGCATGGCAGTTGGACATAAGAAACATAATATGAAAGTAAGCTTAAAAAAAGGGTGTTTTAGTGAGCAAAGGGGACAAGAGTGACTCAAATCTTGAGGTATATTTTTATGTACAATGGAACTGGGTGATACTCAATGGTTGTTCCCCAATCTTTATTATGTTAAGCCATAATGGACTTCTATTTAGAATCTGCTGAGATGGCACTGAGCACCTTTAGGATGCTTCAATCAAATAAACGTGTTGGAGGTCAGATTTTGGTCATTTTTAACTCAAAGCTGCCATCTTCTGGCCATTCTGTGCTTTCAGAATCATGGCGTTTCTCTTCGACCAGGAGAACATGCTTAGCACGCAACCTGATGACTACTTCAGGCCCTATTTTTCAATTTACTTGCCTGATTAGCATGAATAATGACAAATATAGATATTTATCATCTTATTTTGATAATACAAATTCAATATAGCAAAGATTACGTCACATTAAGTAGCTTTTAAAATTTTGCAAGGTCTGCTTCTGAAACAAATATCTAGATGTTGAAAGTTCCTTGGGGACAAATGCACACAAGCTTTTCTCCACTATGTGCAGTATGCACAAATGTGTGGTAAGAGATTAAGTGTATGCGTGCATGAGTGTTTTCAGCTTTAAGGGGATGTGCTGGGTAACTGTTGCCCGCTTTGGGTTTCCGGACTGGGTGCCTGCAGACTGTCAGTTCCCCCTCTCCCTCTCCTTTTATCTCTCTCTCCATCACTCCTTTTATCTCCTTATCATACCGTACAGGCACTCAGCCAGGATACTGTGGTAACAGCCAAGCTGGCTTCTGCTTCACCATAGTGATCTTGATGGTGAAAATGAGAAAGGCAGAGAAGATTTTATTGACAGTAATTATGTTTATTTGCTCTGATTTTGATCTGAATGGTTAATTTACCAGCCAAACAAACAAGGGGACAAATGATGGGCTGAATATTCACAAATAAGAGGCCTGTACCAATGCCATTCGCTTGTCTGCATTTGCGGGTGAACGTCAAATCCTCATTGTCCTTGCACACTTAAAATATGTAAATATAAAGCTGTATTTATACTTTGTAAGGTAAAGACAGACTGTTGAGAGCGAAAACATCCCCAACCCCCTGTGCAAAATGATTCTTGTTCCCTGTCTTCTAGTAAACACAGGCCTGAAAAATCATGCCACTTAAAGGAGTCATATAATGCCACTTTTACTAGATGTAAAATAAGTCTCTGATGTTCCCAGAGTATGTATGTGAAGTTTTAGCTCAAAATACCACACAGATACATTTTTATAGCATGTTAAATTTGTCACTTTTTGAGGGTGAGCAAAATCGTTCAGTTTTTGTGTGTCCCTTTAAATGCAAATGAGCTGCTGCTCCCAAGAAGAGGGCGGAGTTTCAAGAACTAGTGTTAGCAGCTCCGATTACCTCACACAGACTCACTGAAAATGTCAGAAACTGTTCAGCCTTTTATGTTCAAACCGGAGTCAGACAATGATGGAGAGACTTCGAGAAGAAGTGACAACGTGTTGAATGCAACAGGATGTTTCTGAATGGTTAGTTGATACATTTATGTAGCTGATGTGGAGTTAAGTATCGTAAAGTCATTGATTAGCATATTCTGTCATGATAATCTTATAAATCACTCATGTGGGAACTGTTGTAAAATGCCTACAGAGCCAGAGAATATATGCTGCATGAAGATAGAACAGGTATAGTTTAGTTTAATTATGGTTATAACTTATGTTGTCATCTTGCTTTTATGACATGCTATTGCTTTTGTGTTACCTGTATTGCAATAACATGGTCTCACCCATTTCTGCCACATAAGAAAAAAAATCATGCTTTGGCAAATCATAACTATGACATGAAAAGTTGATATTTATGAAATAAAAATTCTGAGTTAAAAAGTCATAATTATGACAAATAGTTGAAATTATCATTTAAAAAGCCGTAATTATGACAGTGATTCATAATTTTGACTGTCAATCATGACCAGTGGCGGCTACTGGTCTGTCAGAGAGGGGAAGCTCATTTTCGGCCTACATCATAAAATTGTCTATTTATTTAAAAGTAAATTCTGCCCTACGTTCCTTTTCAAGAAGATGGTCTGTGACCCTGTCGTACCAACTAGGAGTCTTTTCAAGTAAAAAAATATTAAACTCTGTAAAACTGAAACAAGGAATGTGGTGTATAATTGTGTGAAATGTATGATGAAAATCGAGCAATTTCGCCAAGCAAATATCAAAGAAATAGGTTGCAGCAGTTTTTATTTCGACTGAACTTGAGAAATCCGCGATGGGACTGAGCGCGAATAGCTTCAGTGATTCCTTATAGTACAGAATCGCTGTCAGTCAAAAGGAGATGCAGTCTTTCGACAGACCCTCCAATCATCACGCAGAAGCTCGGAGTCCGGGCCAGCCCACTCCCCATTCACCCCCAGAGACGCTGAGCGTCCGTGGGCGGGACATAATCGCAGCGTTTATCCAATGACCGTCTAGTTTCGAAGCGCTGAAAAAAACCGTTCAAAGCAGCCCCATTGAAGTCAATGGACGCTGGGCTTCAATAGGGAAATGCACTGTGACGCTGCGGGAATGTATGAGAAGGAAATCGAGTCAGCCGACCTGCTATATGTAACTGATTCTGAACGAACTCGTCTTTGAGATGAACGTTTTCTAACGCATTTTTAGTCAATAAAATGTTAATACAATAGTACATATTTGACCATTAATTTTGTGACATTATAAGGGAAGCCGAGCTTCCCTTGCAGTCTTAAAGAAATCGTCTCTGATCATGACATATGTATTATGACATAAAAAAGCATTATGACATGACCTACTAAATCAGAATTATGATATAAAAAGGAAGAATTAGGAGATTAAAAAGTCCGAATTGAGACACGTCATAAAAAAAATCAAAGTTATGACATACTAAGTCATAATTATGTTGAAATTATGACTTTTCTGGCTCGGTTTCACAGACAGGGCTTAGACTAAACTAGGATTAGGCATTAGTTCAATTAGGGTATTTACGTCACTTTTATAAATGTACCCTAGAAAAAAATATTACTGGTGTGCATCTTGAGACAAAACAATGGCACTGACATATTTTAAGATGTCAGTATAAGTTGCTGTCAGTTAAAACAGCTCAAACATGCATTTTAGTCTAGGACTAGCTTAAGCCCTGTCTGTGAAACCGGGGGTCTATGTCATAATTCTCATAATTATGATTTACAAAAGCATGATTATTTTCTTATGTGGCTAATGAGCTTCCATAGAAACAGTCTTTAAACTGCAATGTACTACAGCATGACATTGTGTGTTTGAATGTGTATGTTAGTGAGTGTATGTGAAATATCATATCTGGTTGATAGTCAGCAGATCATAGGCAAAAGGCTATTAATAGATACTGAGAGCGTGTTGAACAGACTGGCATCTCTTTGTGAATATGGCTAAAAGAGGCAGATTCAAGAGATTCCTATTCCCCCTGTTCTGCCTCTGTAACACACACACTTTCTGTTATTGTTATTGCCATGTGCATGTGAGTTTATTTGTGTACATTTTGCAACCTATGATGCCATCACACTGAAATCTTAACACTCTGACCGCAGTTGCTTACAAGAAACCCTTTACTTTTTTTTTCTTTTTTTTTGCCCCCAAACCCAATGCGTCCACAGTTTACTGTTATCCCTTTTAGTCAAAGATGTGATAAGGATTTATGTCTTAGAATGTGTCAGTTGGCAGGATAGTTTTGGTATGGCAGTCGTTCATCTGGAGACTGAACAGAGAACGTGTACAGGTAGAAATGAGCTGAGCATATAAAACAAGGCCTTTGATCAGCCATTTGATACCCGTTTATTCTGGTTCAGCTTGCATTAATTCCAGCTGATAAGTGGGAACAATGCTGTGCATAATTTTAGATTCAATTTAATTGTAAGTGCAGCACAATCACAAGGGTCACCTTAGACCCTTTGAACTTTGACCTCTCTTCACTATAAATGATTTTAGCTATAAAGATAATATACAGTCAGCCGATCATTATCACAAAATAAACTGACAGGTGCAGGCATGAAACTTGAGCAGTAGGAAATCGGTTGACTGGGACAATGGATAATTAGGCTACACTTTATTTCGAACGTCCACTTAAGACATTCTACTAACTATAACTTTGTAACTACATGTCAACTAACTCTCATTAGAGTATTAGTAGACTGGGTTAGGATTAGGGTTATGGTTAGTAGATGAAGTTGACATGTAGTTGCAAAATTACTTATAGTTAGTAGAATGTCTGTTGAGGGACCATCAAAATAAAGTGTTAGCAGATATTAAGCAGACAGTCTACTGATACTCTTACGGGGAAGATGACTGGTAGTGGACATGTAGTTGCAAAGTTACTTATAGTTATTAAAATGTCTAAAGTGGACTATCTAATTAAAGGGTTAGTGAAGATTATATGTTATTTGATAGAGGAAGCTGTATAATAAAGTTAAAGTCATAATAAAAGGGAAATAGCAACAGATATTTTTTCCATGACATATATCCGAGTATTTGCAGCATGAATAGCATGTAATAGTTTATTTTTGTCCCATAGTGCAACAGTAACTGAAAATTGAGAATATACACAGTCACAGAGAAAACGAGACTGCTTAAAATTTGGCATCTGAAATTTATTTTAAAATAAGTGTTTATAAATGTGTTCTCATATCATACAATTATCTAAATATCTCAAGTTCAATATAATGGCAGGTTCAGGTTATAAAATTACAAGCCATTCTTGAAAGGAAATACACAGTGCAAGAGTATGATTACATGTCAACATCTACAACAAGGATTTGTCATTTTAAAAATTTGAAATTCTTAGCTCCGCCTTGGTCTCATTTTCATTTCAATGCTCTTAAATGAGTATCTTTCCCCTGTGCGATAGTCAGTCAGGATGTACCAGGTACCCCAGTAGATGCCATCCGTGATGCCGCTGTAACGCCCGTGGTAGTAGCGTCCATTGAGGTTAGCGGCCAAACAGGAATCAAACCACCAGCCAGCACCATAGTAACGGGCACAGTTACCAGCAGCGTAGCGGTCATGATCTCGGTCATATGTACTGAAAGCTCTGCCATCATGATTGTACTGTTTGCTATAACTGAATGCATTGCCAGCATCGCCATGGTAATCTCGAGCAGTTAGGCGGAACCTTATGGAGAGAATATCACATATGCATCATAATAAGAAACTGAATTGATTTCCATCTATTTGATACAAATGTTTTGTCAGCAGCTTTTGACACTGGATTTTAGATATCATTGGGCCAGATTTACTAACAGCTTGCGCCAGCGCAAACCCTCTTTTGGCATTAAAAAACTACTGTCGGGATTTACTAAAGACGCACAGTGCAAAATTAGCGCTGAAAAGGTGTGGACTGAGTTTTTTGTGCAGCTGACCTTATTTCATATGCATTTTTTAGGAGTTTCCCTTTCAGACTCAAAATTTATGGGAGGAGAGTATTTAAATGAATCACACAACTCGATTTACTAATGTTTCCGCTAGTCAATTTACTGGTATTTGTGCCATTATTTAACGCCCAAAAAAGCATGTCTTAATCCATTTTGCGACATGGCTGCAGTTGTTGCTGCTAGGAGGAGACACCGCAGAGAACAGAGAGCACGTTATAGTAGGGAGAAAATATTTTCCACTCATATTAATATCTTGGGAATGCCAGAGGAAGACGTTATCTGTATAGCCTATTACATGTAACAAGTTGCGCCTTTGTCGACCTGCACCTGATGAGCATCAGCTCTGCTTATTTGCGAAACAACGCTAAATTGCACTGCTCTTGGTAGATTGAGTTGGTCAAATGATCTGACTGCGTTTGTGTTCTTTAATTTGCACGTCAGCAGTAGATCACGTGCAAAACCTGCCACTCCCATCTGCGCATTTTGGAATTGCAATCTCATGCTAATTTGCCTTGTTTAGTAAATCTGGCCCTATGTCTGTGTGTGCATATACCTCTGGGTTTCTCCTGCCACTTTAAAAGTGTTATAGTTTGCATGACGTGTCTGTTCGTGCCAGTCTTGGAGAGTGATGCGGAGCGTGTGGTGTCCACTTGCAGTTAACGCGGATAGGACTGCGTTACCTAGCCAGTGCTCTGTCTGCGGGGATCCAAATCCATCACGGTACTCCTGCCAGGTTCGGTTAAAGTCAATTTGTCCATCAAACCTGCGCTGGAACACTGTCCATCCCCCACCAGCTGAAACCATGTCACAGACAGCCTGGAAAAGACAAATAAAAAAGAAATCACACATGTAGTGCTGCCCCTCAAAAGTATTTGAACACTTAAAGGGTCATCATTTACTCCAAATATGCATTCTTCTTTTTTTTTGTCCATACAATAAAAATCAAAGGGGTCCAGTGATTTTCAGACCCCAGTGATCTTCAAAATATCTTCTTTTGTGTTCCGCAAAAAGGTACAGGTTTGTAAATAATAACAAAAATTTTCATTTTTGGGTGAACTATCCCTTTAAATCACACTGGACTTGGATTAGACAGCAAAATATAAATGGAATAAGTGAAATAGGTGTAATGTGATATAAATGTATTTTAGTTTCTGAGGGCTTTCTATGCCTTTAATGTTTGTACCTCTAATGCTGGCCACTTTGGATCTGGCTGTATGGTGTAGATCCCGTTCTCTTTGATTCCCATTTGGTAGATCTCATGACAGTCTTGAGGGTAAAGCCCTGCAGAGGGAGGCACTGCCATACAGACCAAAACAAAACATCTGTGACCCTAGTATTTCAACAGGGTGTTTGTTGTGTCTGTCTATCTATCTATCTATCTATCTATCTATCTATCTATCTATCTATCTATCTATCTATCTATCTATCTATCTATCTATCTATCTATCTATCTATCTATCTATCTATCTATCTATCTATCTATCTATCTATCTATCTATCTATCTATCTATCTATCTATGTCTTTAAGTCTACAGTCTGTCTGTCTGTCTGTGTGTTTATAGCTCACCTGTAGGAGTCCTTGGTTTGAGGCCATTAGGTTTAGAATGCGTGATACTTTTCAGCAACAACAGCAAGTCTTTCTCCCCATTTTTGCCCACTACACTTTCTAAGACCGAGAGAGAGAGAGAGAGTCCCTTAGTCAAAAAAAGTCCATTAAGACATTTCTACAGTATTCTTATTAGATTTTCTACATAGAAAATTAAATTTTCTTATAGAATTCTAGCATAAAACTTCATACAGGACACATAGTTAGAACATACGATTCTAATGATTATTCCTAATATTCCTGGCGGTTATTTTTCCAATTAGATAAAATGCCCCTGTATGACATTCACTGTCATAAAAATAAATTTAAGATTAAAAACTCCCTTTTTAATTCCCTTTTAATGACCAAATGCAAAACAATATGATTCAAATAATCAAATAAGATCATAAACTGTTCCAGGTAAAAAATAAAAAAAGGATTCCTCAAATTCAGTCCTTGAGGGCCACTGCCCTGCAGAGTTTAATTCCGGTCATAATCAAACACACCTGAACAAGCAAGTCAAGGTCTTCAGATTTACTAGAAAATTGCAGGTAGGTGAATTTGATCATGGTTTGAGCTAAACTTTGCAGGACAGTGACCCTCCAGGGCTGGATATGAGGAACCGTTTTAAAGTATTTGAAGAATATATTATTATTTAATTGATTATTTGCTAGTTGACTATTTCAGGATGGTTAGAGTGTGTTGTGGGGTTATACAAAGGTTAGAAAAAGGTTGTCAGAGGGTCAAATAGAGGGTCAGTTTTCTTGCATTCCTTAGAACACCTCTGTTTGCTGAGTGTAAATTGGGTGTTAACTTAATTGAGAGAACAGCAGGAATCAATAAATGATTAAAAGAAAGAGTAGTTAGTCTGTTAAATATATTGGAAGCACACATTAATGTGCTTTATTTAAACTAGTCCTATCATTTAAGGAGGAACTGTAAGTGTTTAGGGGGATGTGAGTGGCATATGTTGTGGAATATAATAACCAAGTCTGGTGGCCATCTCTCTGAGTCTCTGACTATGGCAGTGGAGGTCACATTCTGTCAGCACTGCTGCCATAAGAGCCAGAAAGGCTACTAGTGAATCAGACCCATCTCCCTGACTCACAGCCACTGATTCATGTTGCAGCATACAGCGCTGCAGCTGGATGAGACGTTCAGATGTATCAGACACCTGCAGGGCATATACACAGACAAAAAAACACAAAGTCATTGTATCTTTATTCTCAATCTTAACATTGTATGCAAGGTTTCCATATGCTAACACTTTAACTGTAAGTGTCAGTATTAACATATATAATAGTATAGAGTAGTTAATGCTATTTTTCTTTCTAATTCATAAAATATTTTCTGACCTTGACCAAAAGATGCATTTTTTTTCCATTTGGGTAAATAATCAAGATGACTATGAAATGTTTAATAGTCTGGGACTCATAAGACAGACTGTTAACACTTCTTTGGACACAAAAATTGCTAATAGAAACTATTGAAATTATTATTTGATGTGGTAATGCTCCATAATTTATCAGTTTATTTACAAAGCTGTCTTAAATGTATTTAGGAAGTATTTAGGGATTTGTATTGAATTTAACCAGTATTAATCGTTATTCAACAGCCAATTACTTAAAACAGGAATGGAATACATATCCTAATGTATATTTTACACCACAACACTGACAAAATTAATATATTTTTATAATACAATATGTTTACATAAAAACATCAATATTAATAAATATCAGAAAAACTATTTAAATGCAAAATATACTGTATTAAATATAGGAAACACTTTACAATAAGCTTCCATTTATCATTAGTTAACCATGTTAGCTAAATAACTAACTACTTCTAGAGCATTTATTAATAGTGAACATTAATTTCAACATTTACTAATATATTTTTAAACTGGCATCTTAAAATATATTAAAATAGAAAACAGACATTTTCAATTGTAATAACATTTCACAATATTACTGCTTTTACAGTATTTCTGGTATAATAAATGCAACCTTGGTGAGCATAAGAGACCTCTTGCGACAACAATAAAACAAAAACTTAACGACCTCAAACTTTTGAACAGTAGTGTATGGTAATTATTTGCTGTTTACGAAATTTGTATGTTTAAATTAGTTAATGCTCTGTGAACTAACATAAAAAAAATAAACTGCATTTTTATTAACTAACAATAACAAAGATAAATAAATGCTGGAAAAAAAAAATTATTGCTCATTGCTGGTTATCGAACGCATTAACCAATGCTACTAAATGAGACCTTGAAAAGTGTTACCAAAAATATTTGTGCCCAATATGCTCTCAAATCTCTCACCAAAGATCATGTTTACGTATAGGTAATGCTTACCTGTGCGTTTTTGCGGTTCTCTTGAGTCTTCCTGAGTCGTGAGTCCTTAGGGTGATGTATTTTAAGGGGTGATGCTGTTGCACTGCAGCTTCCCTCACATTTGCTGTTGGGGGGCCCGGCCACCAGGATGTCCCTCTGACACAGCACACATACACACATCATGTACGCTCCCAGCAAAAACAAGGGCACAACATGCACACACATGCTGCTCAGGAGTCCGAAGAGATAGTATGCACCTGTTCCCTCTCTTTTTCTCTCTCTCTTCTACTCTTTCTACTACTTAATTTCAATGGGATTTTCTCTAGCAACACTCCTGTGTCACTGACTTTTCTTCTCTCTTCAGATCTGATGTTATACGCAGTATCATCTGCAGTCTATCAAGTCCTGCACATTGTCTTTCTTTCTATGTGCTCGTCAGAGTCTCCTTTCCTGTTTTTCTCTTTTATTTGATCTTCTCTCCTCTATCCCTCCCTCTCGCTCTCCTGCGCGCTCCCTTCTGTTTGTGAGGCTCTTTTGGCTCAGATTCCTAGATAACTGCGGCTCTTTGCTGTCTGACATGCACCGGTAAACCCACCCCCTAAAACACACACAAACACACACTCGTACCTATACGTTTACACACACATGCAAACACTCACCGTCTACCTGATTGCATGAATTTTTCCCATCAAATCCATCTAGAATCAACAAATAATCACATACTCTCATACAATCACATTCAAATAGAAAGATAAACATCCTCATCAGGTTTGAACTCGGCCTCTTCACTGCCTGTGTCTCCTGTTTTGGAGTGTGTGTAAAGTTTACTGAGTTTGTTAAGGGTCATAAAAACTTGAAATTCCTCTTTTAACACTCTTATTAAAAGACAGACAGTTGTGCACACTAATATATATATACACACACTCGGGCAGGGAAGGACACAACTCTTGAATAGCATGACCTCTGCTACACTTTGGCCTTTAACCTTTCTCTGTCTGCAAGGGGAAGGTGCTAGACCTATTTTATTAAGAGGTGTTTGCTCTTTGTGTGTGCAACAGGAAGTGGCTATAACAACTGTGTAATTGTAAATGTGCTAACATGCATATTACAGTCAATGCATGACTTTCCTGTTCAACTCTTTGGGGTAATGAAGAGATGAAAAATCACTATGATTGGGGATTTCTCTTCAAAGTAAGGCATGAGTTAACCATTTGTAATGAAGTTCAGAAGTCTGTGGCCTGCATGTTATTATCTGTGGTACACATACAAAAGTTCCTAAGATGTGAACGTCTTGGATAAGTGTACACAATCACAACAAAAACCATTATCAGTAGATAGACTGCCATCTAGAGCTGAATGTATGGGATGACGGCCTTTAGAGGAGCAAGTAAATGATTTTGAAAATATTGAAAGTATTTCCTTTTGTTTTGTTTTTAGTAAACTGTGGTGTAACAGAATAATGATGCATATTTGTTCAGGTTTCCCTTTTGCTCAATTTTACCTTGATTAAAAAGGTTAGTTAATTAGTATCTTTACTATAATTCTAGTTAGTAATTAATATACAATAACTAATAGTATTATTAGTTATTAGTTCATTTGCATCTGGAAAAACATTATGAAGCTTATTGCCATTTATGTGATGGGGAGAGTCTCATAAAGGAATAGTTTCTCATTTTCTGACATCCACAACAAAAATCACACACACACACAAAAACATGCTGGGTTAAAAACAACCCAGCGGTTGGGTTAAATGTTTGCTCAACGTGCTGGGCAGTTTTATTTAACTCAACTATTGTTTAAGAATTACTATATAGCTGGCTTAAAATGAACACAAAATAGGTTGGAAATTAAAAATAAGACATAATTACTAGAGGCAACAATAATAGCTAATCAAAAGGTGAACATTTATTAATAAGCAATTTAATAAATGTTTAGTTTAATTATTGTTCATTAAACTTATTAATGAATGTTCATTTATTAAACATATTTATAAATGTTAATTTCCAATACAGCAATTGTTAAATGAAACAGCAGGTTGGACAAACATCTAACCCAATTGCTGGGTTTGTCCATTTTCAACCCAACTTGGGTTGTTTTTAACACAGCATTATTTAGAGCACACCTTTTTTAAACAACCAAGTGATTGAAAACCAGTGAATTTAGGATTTGAGAACATAGGTTTATCTTTTTCTATATTTAATAACATATCTAAAGACAGTTGAATAGCTAACCCAATTTAAGTGGTTTAAACAAAGAAGCTGAATATATAGGCCTATATATTGCACACCGATGTAGGTTTACCAGAATTATTAATATTGCTTGCCTCTTTTTGCTTATAGGTTTGGAAATAACAATTGTGATATTCATATTTATTTATAATTTCCCAGATAAGGGGATTTCATTTATAGATTGTATAGAAAATAATTATAGGCTATAGATATTCCCTTGATGTGTTTTTGTTTATATTAACCAAATATGTATGCTATATAGTAGGACTAAATGTACTGTGGCAACCACTGAAGTTATGAAGTCAAGAGCTTATGCCAAACTAGGGCCGGAGTTCCCGCAACATTTAGAAAAATGACTCACTTTTAAACAAAACTTTACATTTTTATCATATACTTTTTTTGTTTTAGATTGATTTAAACCAGTGGTTCCCAACCACATTCCTGGAGGCCCACCAACACCGCACATTTTGTATGTGTCCTTTATCTGACACACCCATTTTAGATCTTTGAGTCACTACTAATGAGCTGATAACCTTAATCCGGTGTGTTTGATTGAGGAGACATGCAAAATGTGCAGTGTTGGTGGGCCTCCAGGAATGTGGTTGGGAACCACTGATTTAAACTATGGATTGTGCTCGTTTATGGTCTCTGAATGTATCAAGCTTTGTCCAGATTGTCAAAATGACTAGAAAGTTTTACATTTTATCTCTAATCAGTCATTTTTACCACTCATATTACAACTATGTGCAGATGCTCTAGTAAGGAGTTGTCAGACACATTAAAATTCTAGCAACTGGTGCACAACACCTTTGATATAATAGGCTAAACCAATAAAAACTTAAAAAAATATATATGGTGACTTTATTGTGGCGTCAAACGGCATGTCAAATACACTACATTTCATGTCTTTATTTACGCAAAAATTCAAGTTTCACAAATAGGCACAGAAGAATACAGTGAAGTCACCAGGAACACAAAAGAAAAAGTTTGCCAATACACAGCCACGCGAGGGCGTTTAATGTGTTAGTTGAGATAATTTAAATTGCTTGTATCTCGAAGGCATTTAGTAAACGTGGACTGTGTAATATACTAACAGAATCTTTCCCTTCTAAATTTTCATAACCAGCTCGATACACGAACTGACTACATTTCCATAAAAGGATTTTCGTTCGCAAAGTAAGGACCCCTACCCCAAATCGCAAGGCATTATGTGGGCAAATTCTTTCTTTTGCTTTCTCGCGCCATGGTTTTGCATTTATTTCATCAGATTAGGACACTCGTGGAAAGAGGAGCTACTGCACTTCCCTCATGAATCATTTAAAATCGTAATATATGTCAAACTAACAAGATAATAGCTCCCAAAGTCATGGAAGAAAACACAACTTCACAAGCGCCTCTGTCGGCTGTGTTGTTGTTTTCAATCACGTCCGCGTATCGCAGTTAAATCTGATGATTCAAAACTCTCAGATGGTGCTCGCGTCTCTGAGCTGATATTCTCGCGTTCTCGGAAAAAACACACTCGCATTAAGTTTGATCATGTCTGCTGAGGTAGAAGAGTCAGCACCCGCCCCAGCCCCTGCTCCTGCTCCAGCAGCAACCAAAGCGAAGAAGGCATCGGGGAATAAGGCAAAACCCGCCGTAAGTGCTTCTCCAGCTAAAAAGAAGAAAAAGAAGAGTAAAGGGCCCGGCAAGTACAGCCAGCTCGTCATTGATGCGATCCGAACCCTGGGCGAGAAAAACGGCTCGTCGCTTTTCAAGATATACAATGAAGCGAAGAAAGTGAGCTGGTTTGATCAGCAGAACGGTCGCATGTATCTGCGCTATTCCATCCGCGCGCTCCTGCTCAACGACACGCTCGTGCAGGTGAAGGGACTGGGGGCCAACGGCTCATTCAAGCTCAATAAAAAGAAATTTGAGAAAAAGCCAAAGAAAAGTGCAGCCAAGGCGACCAAGACGGAAAAGCCTGCCAAGTCGGCGTCCAAAAAAGCCGTGACCAAGAAAGTGAGTGCAAAGAAGAGTGCCAAAAAGAGCTCCGTTAAAAAGAAGACCACGAAGAAGACTAGTGTGAAGAAGGTGACCGCCAAACCGAAGAAAGCAGCTGCAAAAAAGCCAAACGTCGCGGTGAAGAAGGCAACCAAGGCAAAGAAATCAAAATAGACTCTTTGGAACTGGAGAATTTGAAATTCTTTTGGACGTTATTCTTTGAAAAATATTGCTTTTGTTGATGTCATGCTGTAATTTGGGGCTTGATGTAGTTCTTTCTAGAAACGGCTCCATAGAGACACACCCACTTTAGTTTCTGTGCTGCAATACGTCATGCTTTTGTTTGATGTACTAAACAGGATGCTTGGTACAAACTAACTAGAAGACAAGAAACGCTTTGTAAATATAAGTTAGTATTAGAACATTGTTTTTTTTTTATTATTTGTATTGCATATGCATTGTTTCTGGACTGCAAAAGCAACAAATATGTCCAATAAACATCTGATTTTTAAATACAAATGACTCCAACCTTCTTGATGCATGCAGTGGTGATGCCTTTTAACTTGTTCATTTAAACAACAAACATAGGATGATTAGATTAAAGGGTTAGTTCACCCAAAAATGAAAATATTGTAATTTATTACTCACCCTTATGTCGTTCCACACCCGTAAAACCTTTGTTCATCTTTGGAACACAAATTAAGATATTTTTGTTGAAATCCGATGGCTCCGTGAGGCCTGCATAGGGAGCAATGATATTTCCCCTCTCAAGATCCATTAATGTACTAAAAACATATTTTTGGTGCGCCAAAAAAACCAAAATAACGACTTATATAGTGATGGCCGTGTCAAACTGCTGAAATCACGTGACTATGGCGCTCCGAACCGCTGATTTTACACAAAAGATTCATAATGCTCCGAAGCTTCATGAAGCAGTGTTTTGAAATCGGCCATCACTATATAAGTCGTTATTTAGTTTTTTTTGGCGCACCAAAAATATGTTTTTAGTACATTAATGGATCTTGAGAGAGGAAATGTCATTGCTGGCTATGCAGGCCTCACTGAGCCATCGGATTTCAACAAAAATATCTTAATTTGTGTTCCGAAGATGAACGAAGGCCTTACGAATGTGAAACGGCATGAAGGTGAGTAATAAATGACATTATTTTCATTTTTGGGTGAACTAACCCTTTAATGATTAACTTTAATTCTGTTACCATGAGTTAACAAAAGCCTATAAAGAGTGGCGATACAAATATCAATTTGAAATCATCAGGGGGGGAAAAGGGAAAATAAATTTAAAACAGATCTGGGATCTAATATCACAACTGCCTTTCAATTAAGTTCTATATTGTCATTATATAATTTTTTACCCTCATGCAAAATGTAATTTTTTAAAGTACACATGAAATCAAAATTGACCTTATTTATTTTGTTATCTCAAATTGCTAGTTTTTGTGGTGAACAATTAATCCGTGCAAGTCAATCCACACAAAAAAATAGTTTGGCTTCGTAATATTTAATCAAAATCTGAAAATGCTCCTCCCCTCTGCAACAGTGCCACTAACCCTGGGCAGAACTTCCTCTTCTACAACTTATGGCAAACATATAAGTCTATCAAATAAGTCTACAAGGAAGCACGTGACTTATTGTATGTGAGAAAATTGAGTTTCAACAACACTGATAGCATCTATTTCGCATCACTACAGTGATTTCAAGGTCTGCATCTCGATGTCATACCAATAATGCATCATGAGTAATGCCAGCTAATGAAGCACTTACAGGCATGTTACACCATTTTAATATCGCAAGGATTAAAAACAGCAGGCCAAGAAAATCCCGTTAGTATTACATAGTCGTCACCCCTATTTAGTAAAAAAGTTGGTATCTTCCGATGAGTGGCGTTACTCGCGGAAGTCGCCCGGTGTTTGTAGCACTTCCGTCTTCTGCTACAACGGGTGCACAGAAATGGTAGGATTTCCTTTCAGCACTTCGGGGAAAAAATAAAAATTTTATTTTATACATATATGTAATTTTGTATTAGATTAATGATAACGTCGTTGTGTCGCAAATGTCTAATTGCTCGTGTTTGTTTCAGCATTTAAATGAAGTTGCTCAGAATCGGCACGTAGTGCTAAATCACTAGCTAACATCCCCACCCATATTCCCCAGTCGCTGGTTGACTGATAGTGATTTGACGTTTCACATTTAGTATGAAGTAACATTGCCAGCGCTTTGTAATGTAGGGTTTGTGTGTTATGGGCAAGCCAACTCAAATAGACCTCTTTTCATACCGAGCAAATAGTTAATAGGCAGCCCTTTATTGTCAAATATATCAGTGTTTTCTTGTTCTGCTGCACATTTTCATTCTTCAGTATTGTTACACTTTTGTATAAACGGTTGACATTTGCTACATAACAATATTTACTTGCTTTAGAAATATTAATTATGTGTATAAACAAATGTGTGTTTCAGTTTCTAGTTCTATGCAGTGAGCTCTTTTTAATTTCAAGGAAGCCTACAGGGTCAGTATTTTAAAAATGTATAATTTTTCATGCAGAGGGATTTGTACTTCCTTCATGACTTGCAGTTAAGTTCAGGAAGTGGCAGGCTTCAGACAGTTTATGAAGAGATTCATGGTCTTTGCAGGTTGACTGAGTCGTTTAGTAATGTGTTGAGCATATTTTTTTCTCTCTGAGGTCTTGTAGAGGAGTAGATTATCCCAAGAATTCCCCTGCAGGTTCAGACGTGTGTGGAACAAATAGAGTAGAAGTTGTGTGTGCCATTTGCGATGTTCTTGTTGTAGACCCTGTTCATCATCCTGAGGACTGATGTAGTTTGATTCGTTTTGTCAGACGGCGACTCTGCGTCCGTACCTGAATGCGGTGCGTGCTACACTGCAGGCAGCTCTCTGTCTGGAAAACTTCTCCTCACAGGTGGTTGAAAGACACAACAAACCTGAGGTTGAAGTCCGGTAAGTGTATGTTACTATTGTTTGGATATGTGTTTTATTTGTGTGTAAAAGTTACATGGTTCAAATAGGTGAGTGGCCTACATGACCTCATCTGACTGGTGCAATATGAGCCATTAGGCCATAGATAGTTTGAAAGAGCATACTAGCATAAGTTTGCAGTGTACAGCACTTGGGTGTATGGTTTACCATCTTGTCTAATTGTCTCATCAGGAGCAGTAAAGAGCTTTTGCTTCAGCCTGTTGTGGTCAGTAGGAATGATAAAGAGAAGGTTCTAATAGAAGGTTCCATCAACTCTGTGCGAGTCAGCATTGCTGTCAAACAGGTAAGTACATTTACTGTTTTGCTCTAAACTCATTATTGCTGTCCATTCTGAGATGTTTTAGAGACTTAAAATGCTACTAATAATACAAAAAGAGAAGTATTGTGGTGGTGGTGGTGATGAGACAAGCGAGGGAGGTTGGTTTCACTCTGACTTGGTAATGAGAACATTCAGTCTACTGAATGCTGTAAGCTAGTGGTTCTCAACCAGAGGGCCGCAGGATTTAAATAAATAAATTATTATTGATATATTAAAATAATCTAACTCTAAATTAAAATACTTAAAAAACACAATATTGGTTGATTTAATGTATCAATACGCCCAATTTATGTTAATAAAAATACCAAAAATATCTTATCCTGTATCGATTGTGTTGAAAACCACATGTATAGGACATTATATTAGCTATGCATGCTATATATTTCAATAGAACAATCTGAGAACTAAGTTTGATGAGCTGTTTATATCTTTAATGGTCTGTGATTGGATAATGCACCTCAACTGGTTCATTAAAGGCTGATGAGATTGAAAAGATCCTGTGTCACAAGTTCATGCGCTTCATGATGATGAGAGCAGAGAACTTCTTCATCCTGCGGAGAAAAGCCGTGGAGGTGAGGGAGATTTCTATTTTTAAAAACCTGGTGTTTGCAATGCATGTCATTTTGCTTCTCTTTTTCACTGATTGTTTACAGTGCCGTCCTTTTGCTAATTGTTTTGCTGTTATTTAAAATAGCAGCTTGCTAACAAACTTCTAAAGTTCTCTGTTGTTAAATGTTCACTTGTAATATAATATTTAACACACTTTTTTTTTTCTTTTTTTTGTCAGGGATATGACATTAGTTTCCTCATTACCAACTTCCACACAGAACAAATGTACAAGCATAAGTTAGTGGACTTTGTCATCCATTTTATGGAGGAGATCGATAAGGAAATCAGTGAGATGAAACTGTCAGTCAACGCCAGGGCTCGCATAGTTGCAGAGGAGTTCCTCAAAAATGTAAGTCTTTTTGTAATATGATTTAATAGAATGAGTATTTCACTGTCACTCCAATAACCTCTCTTACTCTATATTCTTCCGGTGCTCAACAGTTTTAGGAAATGATCAGTACACCCTCTGCTGGCTGCAATACCTATGTCACCTTGGTCACAGGAAAAACCGATGGAGAGTTTCAGGGCCAGTGAGGAAGTAGTTAAGGTGCGATTTGATTCCTGGACCACCAGCAAAGGTGGAACAGCTGGATCCTGAGGGTGCTGTCTGTCAGGAATGAATTCAGAGTATTGCAGTATTGTAACTCAAGAGCAGAGTGATGGATTTCACAGACAGGCACGGTACTTCTTTTGTTCTGTTTTACCCCTTTGTTGAATTTTTTTTTTTTGTCCCTATTTTTTTACTTCTGCTAATGGCCTAATTTTGTTTTAAAAGTATTCTGTTCTTTACAATCTGCAGTTCCATTTGTATATTCTGTTCTTTTCATCTTATCCCAGATCCCATTGTTATTATTTAGTAGTAGTAGAAGTAATGCGCTCACAATGTTGCAATATTCTGAAAATGCCTCCGCTTTCCCTTGTGCTCATGAATATTAATGAGTATGTACTGTACATATTTAAAAAGGATAGACACATTTGACCTCTGCCTTTCTAATAAACCTTAAAATCAGGGAGGGACTATATAGATGAAACCTCATTGATGGTCATGAGCACAAAGGAAAAATGTTGTTCCAATAATTTAAACAGTTTGTTTTGTCAGTGTTTTTATAATATGTATACTGTGTTTGAATGACCATTTTTCATGTTGTTTTGATAAAAAAAAAAAAAACAACTCATGCTGGTGCACATGGATCTTACAAACCATATCATAATAATGACTGCTAAATAAATCCCTTTATTGCTTGTATTGTGTTGTGTACTGTGGGGAATGACAGCTCTTGGTTCATTGTTTTTGCGGTAAGTTTAGTTGAAGTCTATTTTCTGTACATTTGGATATTACAGTAGGTGTACAATGATGGCCCATATTTGAAGAGCCTAAGAAGGTCAGTAACTATTTGATATGCAGCACCCTATATTTACTTTTTTCCTGACTATATATTTTTTTAAATAATTTTTCAGACCATTACAAGATTCAAATAGTAGACATAATGTAATCTATATACAGTAGATATAGATGTTTATATACCTACAGCTGAGGTCTGTCACATGATCTAGATATAAACTTAGTATTTTAATTAAGGTTCTAAAAAATTTTTTTTTGCCTTTATTCAATTTGATTTGATAAAAAAAAAATAAAAAAAAATAGGGATCTGCCATTTAAAGAGAAAAATAAACCTCTATAGTGCATATAATACAGATTATCAAGCAGAATGTTCAGTATTATGAATATATTTTTTAACTAGCACAACATTGATGGCAATGAATCTTTTTCCTTTTTCATAGTAAAATTAAAAATAAAGTACTTGCCTATCTGTTCTCCCTTCAGGCTATAAAATAATACAAGTTGTGTTGTGTGTAATTTTACCCATACACAGCAGTGATGGATCATTTTACTGACTTGATTTGATGACTTTGAATTTCATTCAAAGAGTTAAAATGTCATTTTTCAATAGCTAATGTCTCCGAACATATCCACATACACAATCTTTGATCATATTCTGAATTAGGAAGTCATTAAAATGCAGTCAAAGATAAATTATTCACAAGCAACCCATCACTATCACAGAGAGTGTTTCACATCTTCAGCATATCACAGAGATATCAGAGAAAAGATACAGGTAAAAGAAAAAATTATTTATTAAAAAAATTATTATTTCAGTCATGTTCACGTATAGTTATAAATAATATAAATCTATCCAATTGTCCAGTGTAGCTTATACAATATTAGATGTTTGTTTTTAAACAACATATGAAACAATCATGACTATGCAAACTTTGAAAGAGTCCACTATCAGAGATGTAGGCAACAAAATAAATGGTTTAGATATGCTTTTATAATTTGAGCATGCATGATAATATTACAGATAAATTAAAGTTGATTTGTGTTAGACCCATCTGTAAGAGTTTGCAGCAGATTAATTTTTTTTTATCGATTTGTTTTGTGTTATGATTCAGAAAAGTGCAAAGCGTGATGTGTCATCACTGCTCATTATCACACAACAATACAAGATTACTTGTCAAATAAATAAATGAACATGAAAATCATTTTAGTTTGTGTAGAGTTTGCAGAGTCATATGTTCTCCCAAAAATTAAAATTCTGTCACCATTTACTCACCCTCATGTTGTTCTAAACCTGTGTGAGTTTCTTTCTTCTGTTGAACATTAAAGAAGATATTTTGAAGAATGTTGGTAGCTAAACTGTTTTGGTTCCCGTTCACTTTAATTGTATGGATAAAAAAAAAGAGAGACGTTCCTCAAATGTTATTTTTGATGTTATTTTAAGTTTAACAGAAGAAAGTCATAGTTGGAATGACATGAGGGTGAGTAAATGATGACGGAATTTAAAGTGTGACCCCTAGTAGCACAAATGCCCCCTAATAGCACAAGTGACCCCAGACAGTTAACCGCTACTGCTTATATTTTGTTGTTTTCGAAGGGCAGCTGCATAACTGTGTCTATATTTGTACTTAATCCTTATAAGATGATAATGTGAAATCTAAAATATCATATATCCCTTTGAGGAGATGAGCTCACCCTCGTGGGTAAACTCCTTAGAATTTTTACAGCACTTTCCCCTTTTACAGAACCCCTATCTTGTTTCCCATCTCAAGGACACTCCGAGTTCTATTGGTATAAATCATTTGATCCCTTGTTGAATGGACAAAGTACTATGAAAACAACAAGAGATGAGTCAAGATGGAAAATTGGCAGAGATGATGTTGCCCTCTTAAAACCATAAAAATACAAACTGTAAAAACTATTGTGTTTAAACATTAGATAGCAAACTGGAAATGCTCATTTGTCTTACATAGCTGTCTTCTATCTGAGATAAAGATGAATAAATGAAATCCTTACAAATGACAAGGAATGTATGCTAAAATAATATGAAAATGGATTAAGAGTCAGCAGTGGTGTCTTTTCAAGAACATCACAAAAATAATAAAAGGCTTAATGAAAAAAAAATCAACTGGTTGTAAAAATCATAAATGTGCAAAAATGAATCAGTTAGCATCTTATTTCAAAATCAATAATTTCATGTCTTTTATCAAATGTATGTTTGGAAGGAATTTGCAACAGTATACAAGTGACATTTACAGGCTCACCTCAACTAAAGAGAGAAGCCCAACAGTGCCAACAAAACATCATGAAGACTGATTTGAAACAATTACACCATTGCAGTGCTATACATTTTAATACAGTGTATACATTATGTTACAGAGCATCAGTGTTCTCACATGACTAATGATTTTGTTCAGGGTTTTGTATCATTTTGATCACACAAATCGGAAGATGCACGTTTACTAGGCTTCAGTACATGTTTTTGATATAAGCAAAGCTTCCACACTGTTTTGAAAAAAATATTGGAACAGACCTGCAATACTCTATTCAAAATCACTTTTGATTTATCACCAGATAAAAATAATATTCCAGAGAGAGATGTGGAATTGAGGGCAGTCCAAGCACCAAATAGCACCAAATAGAGAGAGACTGTTTTGCTGACTGAGCACATCGTGCTTTATAAAACAAGACGTCGAGTGTGAATCCATTTACTGGGGCTGACTTCAAGTAGGTGAGTTGAACTTAAAACACTGATAAAATTCAAGATAGACTGCATGCAAAAATACTTAAAGTTTGTTAAAGTAAATTACATCCATTCTTTGTGCATAAATGAAAGCTGATTGTCTTTTTTATTTTTAGATTGCTCATATAATTTGGCCAGCTGTTACTCACTGGAAAGGAGGTAAAATCTAATATTTGACACATAAAGCAAAATTCCTTTACATTATTATAATATTACTAATTTTTTGTAGAACCACTTACTAATTCAGTTACTGTCTTAATGTAAGTCTTTAATATTTGGTCTTTCTGTCCAGTAAAGTGCCACCATGAGTGGGAACACGGAACTGGAGTGCTTTGGCCCGGCGGCCATTTTCCTCCGTAAGCCAGAGAGAGAAAGAATTGAGGCTCAGAACACACCATTTGATGCAAAGACAGCTTATTTTGTGACTGAACCTAAGGAGATGTACCTCAAAGGGGTGCTAATGAGCAAAGAGGGTGGCAAAGCCACTGTCAAAACTCTGTGTGGTAAAGTAAGTTGAGAGTTATCTGGCTAAAAGCAATATAATAGTCTGAATTTAGTACTTTTTCTGGTTTTCATATTAAGCTCAGAAGGTTGTCTGCTGAAAAAAAAAATGTGGCTCTCAGTCATTTATCATTTGCTATTTTCTTTTCTCCTTTTTCCCCCTCTAAAAGACTATCACAGTGAAGGAGGATGAAATTCACCCAATGAATCCCCCCAAGTTTGATAAGATCGAGGACATGGCCATGATGACCCACCTCAGTGAACCCACTGTGCTGTACAACCTCAAAGAGCGTTATGCAGCATGGATGATCTACGTAAGTAAAATGAACAGTTCTTCAAATTTCAGACTTGTTATACTGTTTTATTTAAACTAAAATGTCTGTGAAACTCAAAGTTGCAACTGAGTTTTACTAACCTCTCTTGCAGACTTACTCTGGGTTGTTCTGTGTAACTGTGAACCCCTATAAGTGGCTCCCAGTGTACGATTCTGTAGTTGTGTCAGGCTACAGGGGCAAAAAAAGAATTGAAGCTCCACCTCACATCTTCTCCATCTCTGACAACGCCTATCAGTTCATGCTCACTGGTAAGAGCTTGTGGAAGAAAATAGTTTCAGATTTTTTATCCATTCATACTTTGTTGGGTAAAATCGAATGTTTCTCTACTCTCTGTAGATCGTGACAATCAATCGATCTTGATCACGTGAATATTTTTCAGATTTTTCAGTTTGAAGGAGTATTTATCTTGTAATTAAATATAGCATCAGAGAAACTGGAGTCATTTTATGTTGCATTATTTTATTTTCAGTGGAGAATCTGGTGCAGGAAAGACTGTGAACACAAAACGCGTCATCCAGTACTTTGCAACAATTGCTGTATCTGGTCAGAAGAAGGTAGAGCCTGGAAAAATGCAGGTATATATAGTATTTGTTTGCCAATATGATAATGAGGATGGAGCAAATCAGTAAAACACTTATTTGACTGGTATGTCTGCCCATTCTTTACACATTAGGGGTCACTGGAGGATCAAATCATTGCAGCCAACCCCTTGCTGGAAGCCTATGGAAATGCCAAGACTGTGAGGAATGACAACTCTTCCCGCTTTGTGAGTACTGAGCCAACTGCATCTCTACACTGTGTGCTTTGATTCTGTAATGGAAAATTATAACCTCTGGTTAAATCTCCAGGGTAAATTTATCCGAATTCATTTTGCCACCACTGGAAAACTGGCCTCAGCTGATATTGAAACTTGTAAGTTCTTTATTCTTTCACAGCTCAGTTGATTAATAGACATTCTATGTTTTATTCTTTTGATAATCATGTTACTGATCCGTAGATCTGCTGGAAAAGTCCAGGGTCACTTACCAGCTGTCTGCTGAGAGAAGCTACCACATCTTCTACCAGCTCTGCACTGGCCATAAGCCAGAACTGCTGGGTAAAAAACTGCACATGATTGCATTAGAATCATATTTTTCAATATACAATTTGATTTTAATAGTTTTTCCAAATATTGCAAGTACAGATACTGTGATATTTTTGAGTATAAAGTCTTTTTTTAATCATAATTCTCTTGCAGAGGCTCTTCTGATCACCACTAACCCATACGACTATTCCATGATCAGTCATGGTGAGATCACAGTCAAGAGCATCGATGATGTGGAAGAGTTCGTTGCAACTGATGTAAGAGGAGAGCACTTTTATGCATAATAATATTAATGTATACTCTGTATATCTCTGATACACTTTATCAAATATGTTATATACAAAACTCGTTTGATTTTGATTTGCAGACAGCTATTGATATTCTGGGCTTCACTCTTGAGGAGAAAATGGGCATCTACAAGCTGACAGGAGCTGTGATGCATCATGGGAACATGAAGTTTAAGCAGAAGCAGAGGGAGGAGCAGGCCGAGCCTGATGGAAATGAGGGTGTGATTTCAATCTAAATTAATCTATAGAAACATCCATATATTGCCACAATATGGACACATATAAGTCATTTACTTGAAATATTTCTTTCAGTGGCGGATAAAATCGCTTACCTCATGGGACTGAACTCTGCTGACATGCTGAAAGCTTTGTGTTTTCCCAGAGTGAAGGTCGGGAATGAATATGTGACCAAAGGTCAAACTGTTCCTCAGGTATGTGCGTTTAAAAATTCATCATTTCTGTATGCTGCATCACTGAATTTGTATGAATAAACATTTTTATTAATAAAAATTAAATGGTATAAAATGGCATTATTTTTTTCTAAATTAGGTGTATAATGCAGCCATGGCTCTGTGCAAGTCAGTCTATGAGAAAATGTTCTTGTGGATGGTTGTCAGAATCAATGAGATGCTGGACACCAGGCAAGCAAGACAGTTCTTCATCGGAGTGCTTGACATTGCTGGGTTCGAAATCTTTGATGTAAGTTAACAAGATAAAATGAATCTGATGCTTTAGCTTTTGCTTCTTGATTCAGATACTGAATTTATGTTAACTACAGTTCAACAGCCTAGAGCAGCTGTGCATTAATTTCACCAATGAGAAACTGCAACAGTTTTTCAACCACCACATGTTTGTGCTGGAACAAGAGGAATACAAGAAAGAAGGTATTGAGTGGGAGTTCATTGACTTCGGTATGGACTTGGCTGCCTGCATTGAGCTTATTGAGAAGGTAACAAATTTCACCTTCAGGACATATAGTGCTTTGTGTTTTTTTAACATAACTGCTTTGCTTTAAATCGCTTATCTTTTCTCAAAGAAATTTGCTCTTTCTTGCAGCCAATGGGTATTTTCTCCATCCTTGAGGAGGAGTGTATGTTCCCCAAAGCAACAGACATGACCTTCAAGAACAAGCTGCATGACCAGCATCTTGGTAAAACTCCATCCTTCCAAAAACCCAAACCGGCCAAAGGCAAAGCTGAGGCCCACTTCTCCTTGGTGCACTATGCTGGAACTGTGGATTACAACATCACAGGCTGGCTGGATAAGAACAAGGATCCTCTAAATGACTCTGTGGTTCAGTTGTACCAGAAGTCTTCATTGAAACTTCTGGCTCATCTGTATGCTGCTCATGCTTCTACTGAAGGTCTGAAAAACATTACTGCATATATCATAGAGTATTAATATTCTGCATTTTTTTTTTTTTTTTAAATAAATGTAATATTTATTATATTTGTACTGTACAGAGGCAGCAGGCAAAAAGGCTGCCAAGAAAAAGGGTGGTTCCTTTCAGACAGTGTCTGCTGTGTTTAGAGTAAGTTTCTATTATGTTAACTATGTGTTCATGTTATATGTGTTCTAAAAATGCTTATATTAGTTAGATACACTTACCGGCCACTTTATTAGGTACTCTTAGCTATTACCAGGTTGGACCCCCCCTTTTGCCTTCAGAACTGCCTTAATTCTTCTTGGCATATATTCAACAAGGCACTGGAAACATTCCTTAGAGATTTTGGCCCATATTGATATGATATAATGGTATAATTGTAAAATGGTCAAATATTTCAACATATTTTGGACACAATTCTACAGGAGAACTTGGGCAAGCTGATGACCAATTTGAGGAGCACACATCCCCATTTTGTGCGCTGCCTGATTCCAAATGAATCAAAAACACCTGGTAAGTGTTATTTATTCCAATAATAAATAGTGCTTAGTATAACAGTATCACCTTAGCTGTAATAAAAAAGACTCTGAATCCTGTTTAAGAATATTAATGTTTTTAGATTTAAGATTAAATCTATCCCATTGTATAATGTTCCAGGTCTTATGGAGAACTTTCTGGTCATCCACCAGTTGCGCTGTAACGGTGTACTGGAAGGAATCAGAATTTGCAGAAAGGGTTTCCCAAGCAGAATCCTCTATGGTGACTTTAAGCAGAGGTATTTTACATACATGCCATATGTGGATGTCATGCACTTGTATATATATATATTTTTTTTACTATGACACTTGTATTTGTGGTGTAAGGGTACTTCAGATGGAAATTCAACTGAAATCTAATGAAATCACTTTTGTTTCAGATACAAAGTACTGAATGCTAGTGTCATCCCTGAGGGTCAGTTCATTGACAATAAGAAGGCTTCAGAGAAGCTTCTTGGCTCTATTGATGTGGATCATACCCAGTACAAGTTTGGACACACCAAGGTACACACTATCAAAGCCCCTTCTTATTATGTAAATGACAATATTAGATCATAGTGCATAATTGCTCAATTATTTGTAATAGGTGTTCTTCAAAGCTGGTCTTCTGGGTACCCTTGAGGAGCTGCGAGATGAAAAATTAGCTGCGCTGGTTACCATGACGCAGGCTCTTTGTCGCGGATTTGTTATGAGGAAAGAGTTTGTCAAAATGATGGAGAGAAGGTATTTTTTTGCTTGAAAAATATATTCGGTGGGGTGTAAACCTTCATATTCACACACAGGATCTGACCATTTCTTCTGATTCTATGACACAGAGAAGCCATCTACAGCATCCAGTACAACATCCGCTCATTCATGAATGTGAAACACTGGCCATGGATGAAGCTGTATTTTAAGATCAAGCCTCTGCTGAAGAGTGCAGAGACTGAGAAGGAAATGGCAGTCATGAAAGAGAATTTTGAAAAAATGAAGGAGGATCTAGCAAAGGCACTTGCCAGGAAGAAGGAGCTGGAGGAGAAAATGGTTTCTCTGCTGCAGGAGAAAAATGACCTGCAGTTACAAGTGGCATCTGTGAGTTTTTCAGCAGCTTCCTGAAAAGAACACAAATAGGCAATTCATCATTATAAGATAACAAACACACAATTTAAAATAAAAATAACAACAAGTGATGTTCTAATCAACAGGAATCAGAAAACCTTTCTGATGCTGAGGAGAGATGTGAAGGACTCATCAAAAGCAAGATCCAGTTTGAGGCGAAACTTAAAGAGACAACTGAAAGATTAGAGGATGAGGAAGAAATCAATGCTGAACTGACAGCTAAGAAGAGAAAACTAGAGGATGAGTGCTCTGAGCTGAAGAAAGACATTGATGATTTAGAGCTTACCTTGGCCAAAGTGGAGAAGGAGAAACATGCCACTGAAAACAAGGTTCACTTTCTCAACTCATATTTCCCATAATCTAAACCTGATGTGGCTCTAATCATTTCACTAAATTTCTTTATTAGGTGAAAAATCTTACAGAGGAGATGACTTCACTGGATGAAAGCATTGCAAAGTTAACCAAAGAGAAGAAAGCCCTACAAGAGGCGCATCAGCAAACTTTGGATGATCTGCAGGCAGAAGAGGACAAAGTCAATAGTCTGACGAAAGCTAAAACCAAACTTGAACAACAAGTGGATGATGTAAGTAACAATGTTTACTCCAATATTATGGTTTATTAGTTTAATTTAGATGTGGATGACTTCTAGACAAAGTATATTGCAATCTTACTTAATAGCTGGAAGGTTCTCTGGAGCAAGAAAGGAAACTCCGTATGGACCTTGAGAGAGCCAAGAGAAAGCTTGAGGGTGACCTTAAACTAGCCCAAGAATCCATTATGGATCTGGAAAATGACAAGCAACAATCAGATGAGAAGATGAAGAAGTAAGACTTTAACTTAAGTTTTTAAGAGAATGGTATGCAAATCATACACATCTGTTACAATTATTTCCTATAGGAAGGACTTTGAGATAAGCCAATTTCTAAGCAAGATTGAGGATGAACAGTCTATTAGTGTTCAACATCAAAAGAAGATCAAGGAACTCCAGGTCACTTCTCAATATATAACATTTGGGTTAATGACTGATCACATAATCTGGCTCAAGTAAATCTGATCATCATCATAACCACTGTTTATTTCAGGCCCGCATTGAGGAGCTGGAGGAAGAAATCGAGGCAGAACGTGCCGCTCGTGCTAAGGTTGAGAAGCAGCGATCTGATCTCTCCAGGGAACTTGAGGAGATCAGCGAGAGGCTTGAAGAAGCAGGTGGTGCCACTTCTGTCCAGATTGAGATGAGCAAGAAACGTGAGGCTGAATTCCAGAAACTACGCCGTGATCTGGAGGAGTCCACCCTACAGCATGAAGCAACTGCTGCGGCACTCCGCAAGAAGCAGGCTGACACTGTGGCAGAGCTGGGAGAGCAGATCGACAACCTCCAGCGTGTGAAACAGAAGCTAGAAAAAGAGAAAAGCGAATACAAAATGGAGATTGATGATCTGTCAACCAATATGGAATCTGTTGCCAAATCAAAGGCATGACAATTTTTTTTTTCCTGAATTCTGCATTTTAATATAAAAGTAATACTCATAGAAATTTTTCCTTTCAGTGTAACTTGGAGAAGATGTGCCGTACTCTTGAAGATCAACTGAGTGAACTTAAGTCCAAAAATGATGAAGCAATCCGTCAACTAAATGATTTAAGTACACAAAGAGCAAGACTAGCAACTGAGAATGGTATGTTTGAATACAAAGCCATAATTATTCCTCCAAACTGAAGGATTTGCCTACACTTTCAAGGATTCATGGAATTGTTCTGTCTTTTTAAAAGGTGAATTCAGTCGTCTGCTAGAGGAAAAAGAGGCTCTTGTTTCTCAGTTGACTCGAGGCAAGCAAGCTTTCACTCAGCAAATTGAAGAGTTTAAGAGGCACATTGAGGAAGAAATCAAGGTAATTGTTTACTATTTTGGAAGCGTCTGGTAGCAAGTAGGGGAACATTAGCAAATAATGCTTTGTTTGTTGCTTTTCAGGCAAAGAATGCCCTGGCACATGCTGTGCAGTCAGCACGTCATGACTGTGATCTGCTCAGAGAGCAGTACGAGGAAGAACAGGAGGCCAAATCTGAGCTTCAGCGCAGCATGTCAAAGGCCAACAGTGAGGTAGCTCAGTGGAGAGCCAAATATGAGACTGATGCTATTCAGCGTACTGAAGAGCTTGAGGAAGCAAAGTAAATGAAATCACCAGTTTAAATGTTCTCACAATTGGAAATAAAGTAGTGGCAATGACTAATATTTCACTGTTGCTCTTAGGAAAAAGCTTGCTCAGCGTTTGCAGGAGGCTGAGGAGTCCTTTGAGGCTGTGAACTCAAAGTGTGCTTCTCTGGAGAAAACCAAACAGCGACTGCAGGCTGAAGTTGAAGATCTCATGACTGATGTAGAGAGAGCGAATGCTGTTGCTGCCAATCTTGACAAGAAACAACGGAACTTCGACAAGGTACAGAATGTTTTAATAGCAGCAATTTCTTTGTACAACAACATAATTTCCTTGCTCACAAATTCAATTGACTTTTTTCCAAGGTTCTGGCCGAGTGGAAGCAAAAGTATGAGGAAAGCCAAGCAGAACTGGAAGGATCTCTGAAAGAGGCCCGTTCTCTTAGTACAGAGCTTTTTAAGATGAAGAACTCTTATGAAGAAGCCCTGGATCATCTGGAGACCCTCAAGAGGGAGAACAAAAACCTTCAGCGTAAGATTTTTCACAAATACAAAGTGCAGATGATAGAGAGACAAATTTTCTATGCTTACTTGTAGATACTTTGTTTTTTAAATTGTTTGTAGATGAAATCTCTGACTTGACTGAACAAATTGGTGAAAGTGGTAAGACCATTCATGAGCTGGACAAAGCCAAGAAGACAGTTGAAACAGAGAAAATAGAAATCCAGACTGCTCTTGAGGAAGCTGAGGTAACACTTTTGTGTTTTTGAATAACTTCCATAATATTTTTTTCTAACTATTGTTAACTATTGCTGTCCTACTGGTCTACAGGGAACCCTGGAACATGAGGAATCTAAGATTATTCGTATCCAGCTTGAGCTAAGCCAAGTGAAAGGGGAGATTGATCGTAAGTTGGCTGAGAAAGATGAGGAGATTGAACAGATAAAAAGGAATAGCCAAAGAGTGATTGAATCCATACAGAGTACTCTAGACTCTGAGATCAGGAGCAGAAATGAAGCCCTAAGAGTCAAGAAGAAGATGGAAGGAGACCTCAATGAGATGGAGATTCAGCTGAGCCATGCAAATCGCCAGGCTGCTGAAGCTCAGAAACAGCTCAGGAACATTCAGGGACAATTCAAGGTAAAGTCGTGGAGCTCTTTGTACATTGTTGTTTAAAAATTGCAGTTGTCTTTTCAATCCCTATTCTATTGTAACAAGTTATTCATCTTTTATTAGGATGCCCAACTGCACCTTGATGATGCTCTGAGGGTTCAAGAGGACATGAGAGAGCAGGTTGCTATGGTTGAACGCAGGAACAACCTGATGCAGGCTGAGATTGAGGAGCTGAGAGTTGCTCTGGAGCAGACCGAGAGAGGCCGCAAAGTGGCCGAGCAGGAACTGGTGGATTCCAGTGAGCGTGTAGTACTTTTGCACTCCCAGGTTTGTTTTCAAATGTTTCTGATTTATTTCCTCTGCCTCTTAGACAAAATCCCCAATTGGTAAACCACATGTTGCTCTCTAATATACAGAACACCAGTCTCATCAACACCAAGAAGAAGCTTGAGGCAGATTTCATTCAAGTCCAAGGTGAAGTGGATGATGCTATTCAGGAGTCAAGAAATGCAGAGGAGAAGGCTAAGAAAGCTATCACTGATGTGAGTGCCTATTTATACTCTTTGATATGTTCTAAATGTCTGTATGTACACACAATTACAAACATTTTTATCTAGTTAAACCCAATTAATCACATCTACACTGCGTTCCAAATTATTATGCAAGTGACAGATCAGTAAGATTTCAGTACAATAAACATTCAGATTTTAGTTTTTCTAAGAAAATGTTTGTTTGTTTATTTATCCATGTCTTTTTAGATAACTGGTATCAATCTCAGACAAAATTATTTGCCAGGTCTATGGAAACCCTACTTAGGGTAGGGTTTCCATAGTTCCACATTATTAAGCAAGTCACAGTTCTCATGCAGTATGGGGAGGAAGAAAGATCTTTCTGAAGATGAAAAGCATGAAATGGTGCAATGTTGTGCAAAAGGCATGAAAACAACTAATATTGTGTGAAACTGAATGGAGATTATCGAATTATAATAAGATTTGTGAGTGATTTAGAGCACAGCAGAACTCGGTCAGATAAAGGCTTATTAAGGAAAGTTCCTGTCAAAAAACGTAATTGCATTAAAAGGTCAGCTATTAAAAAAAAGCCAGTGTTGAGCAGCAAACAGGTATTTGAAGCTGCTGGTGTTTCTGGAGTCTCAAGAAGCTCTCCATGCAGGTTGTGCGTAAAGATGCATTTCAGCCACTCACAAAGAAAAAACATTTACAGTGGGTTTAGAAATACATGAAGACTCATTTTTAAATAGTAATTTTTTTTGACAGGAACTTTCCTTAATAAGCTTTTATCTGTGCTCTAAATCACTCACAAATCTTATGATAATTCGATAATCTCCATTCAGTTTTCACACAAAATTAGTTGTTTTCATGCCTTTTGCACAACATTGCACCATTTCATGCTTTTCATCTTCAGAAAGATCTTTCTTCCTCCCCATATTGCATGAGAACTGTGACTTGCTTAATAATGTGGAACAACCTCTAAGTAGGGTTTCCATAGACCTGGCAAATTATTTTGTCTGAGATTGATACCAGTTATCTAAAAAGACATGGATAAATAAACAAACAAACATTTTCTTAGAAAAACTAAAATCTGAATGTTTATTGTACTGAAATCTTACTGATATGTCACTTGCATAATAATTTGGAACGCAGTGTAGTGAACATTGAGAAGAGCTGAAGTCAATGTCATGTGTGATTGCAGGCCGCCATGATGGCAGAGGAGCTGAAGAAAGAGCAGGACACGAGTGCTCATCTTGAGAGAATGAAGAAGAACCTGGAGGTTACAGTCAAAGACATGCAACACCGTTTGGATGAGGCTGAGACTCTGGCCTTGAAGGGTGGAAAGAAGCAGATCCAGAAACTGGAAGCTAGGGTACTCTTTTGTGCAATATGTAAGAAGGTTATGAAATTCTGGAATTTTTGTAATCTAATTTTTCAATCTAATTCCCAGGTTCGTGAGCTGGAAAGCGAGGTTGAGGCTGAGCAAAGAAGAGGTGCCGAAGCCATTAAAGGAGTTCGGAAGTATGAGAGAAGAGTTAAGGAATTCACTTACCAGGTAGGTTATTTTACTTGACCTCTGAAAAGAAATGGTTTGTCAACAGAGCAACATTAGCTACAATGGCGAGTCTTTTTAACAGTCTGAAGAAGATAAGAAGAATATTATCAGACTGCAGGATCTGGTGGACAAACTGCAGATGAAAGTGAAGTCATATAAGAGACAAGCTGAGGAAGCTGTAAGTACAGTATTATACAGTAATATGTTATCATAATCAAGACATTATTTTGTTGATGATTTCATAAACTACTGATGCATGGGTAAATCCACCACAGGAGGAACAGGCCAGCACTCACCTGTCCAGATACAGGAAGGTGCAGAATGAGATGGAGGAAGCTCAGGAGAGGGCTGACATCGCTGAGTCCCAGGTCAACAAGCTCCGGGCAAAGAGTCGTGAGGCTGGAAAGGTATTTCTGAAACGTATTTATCCACAACTTGTTGATTTCTGAATATACACAAAAACTAAACTGAAAAATCCAGAATATTTGACTCTAGCATTATTTTTCCCCCACAGGGAAAAGAGGTTGCAGAGTGAATATCACCCTTCAAGAAGAGACAGCAATGAACAAGCATATAATATGAGTTTGTGCTGTGTCTGAATCATGCGGTCAATAAAGTTGCCCACTAAACAATAATGGCTGCAATTTTGTCTTTTATTTAAAATGTTGACTTGCTCTCTCCATTTCATAGGTGTCAAAAATCTGATAACACCTGTTTAGGCCTATATTAAAATACAGCTCTGGGAAAACTTAAGAGACCATTGCAAAATTAGCAGTTTCTCTGGATTTACTATTTCGTCGCTGTCCGATGAAAACCACGTATGTCCATTTTGCCTATTTTGAGATTTTTCGACGGATTGAATGTCCAGGTTCATTTCCGTATACAGTATGCTTCACATATCTAAATGGCCAATGAAAAGTTGTGAAATCATGTCATCTGATTTTCACGTATATCCATTTGGTGTCAAAGCTGTCAATCACGCCGCATATCTCCCGCCCTGTGGAAGCATCTCGCCGGTATCGTGAAGTTTCATCGAAGCTCAGCACTGGATAGCCGAATAACACTGTGAGGTAAAGTATCAGCAAACGTTTGTTTTTGACAACTGTTCTCAAGTTTATTATATATTCACAACTATTATTTATCGGTAAATGGTCTAGACGAAGTAATTGTCACCGAATATTTTTATTTATTTTTATATTTGTGAACCTGGCTGACGAAAGATAATTAATATTAAATAAACTAAGCGTATTTAATAAACTAAGACGTAGGCTATTTAATAAACTGAGCAATAGATGAATATTGAGTATTCATCTGAAACGCGACTTGGCCATTCTAATTAATGATCGGAAGAACGCGGATCGACCACCGTTACTGTAAAATATGCACATATGTCCATTTAAACTCAATTTTGGTCAAATGTGGATTATATCATTACACTGGCAAGAATATGGTTACATGTAAAGATGCCGTACCAAGTATGACAACGCTACATTCAACTGCTTTTGAAATACGGTGTTTTTTTCACTTCCTGAAAAGTAACCGTTTTGGACATACGTGAGTTTCATCGGGCAGCGACGATTTATATGTATAAATAATATTATTAATATTAATATTTTTGTTTTATTCTATAAACTACTGACAACATTTCCTAAATAAAAATATTGTAATTTAAAGCATTTATTTCCAGAAAATGACAACTGGTCAAAATAACAAAAAGATGCCATGTTTTCAAACCTCATATAATGCAAAGAAAACAAGTTTATATTCATTTTAAACAACCCTTAGGACGAGTTCAGAAATCAATATTTGGTGGAATAACCCTGATTTCCCATCACAGCTTTCATGCATCTTGGAATGCTCTCTACCAGTTGGTCACATTGCTGTTGGGTGACTTTTGCCACTACTTGCACAAGCAGCTCGGCTTTGTTTGATGGCCATCTTCCTCTTAATAGAATCAAAAATACAAAAATAGTGTGCACATCCCAAACCTTAATTGGGCTATGGTGCAGGACNGAGTTCAGAAATCAATATTTGGTGGAATAACCCTGATTTCCCATCACAGCTTTCATGCATCTTGGAATGCTCTCTACCAGTTGGTCACATTGCTGTTGGGTGACTTTTGCCACTACTGGCACAAGCAGCTCGGCTTTGTTTGATGGCCATCTTCCTCTTAATAGAATCAAAAATACAAAAATAGTGTGCACATCCCAAACCTTAATTGGGCTCAGGTGCAGGACAAAAATGACAACACTGTTGAAAAAAACTGCATATGATGGTTAGGTATGTTTTGAAGCATGGCTAAGCAGCATAAACCAGCTCATGACCAGCTAAGGATCAGCTTAAAAACCTACCTAACCAGCATATGCTATTTTTTTTATTTAATAGAGAACCACAGAAGTAAGAAGAGTAACACTGAGTTTACAGCTCAAAAATGTATTAAAAACAACTTACAGGAGGTGTAAACTCAGTGTGAGGATGTTACTCTTCTTACTTCTATGGTTGTCATCTTACTCTTGATCACATTCCAGAGCTTTTCAGTGGGGTTCAGGCCTGGTCATGACAGGGTCTTGATCTGGTGGTCCTCCGTCCACAGCTTGATTGGCCTGGCTGTGTGGCATGGAGCATTGTCCTGCAGGAAAACCAATCCTTTGAGTTGGGAAACATAGTCAGAGCAGAAGGAAGCAATTTTTCTTCCAGGATAACCTTGTACGTGGCTTGAGTCATGCGTCCTTCACAAAGATGGATCTGATCTTCTCTGATGATTCCAATTTTCAGCTTTGCCCAAAACCTGGTTCTCTAATGGTTGGACAGAGACCTGGAGAGGCCTACAACCCACAGTGTCTGGCACCCACTGTAAATTTGATGGAGGAATGGTGACGATCTGGGGATTCTTCAGTAAGGATTGAATCGGGCAGATCAGTCTTTGAGAAGGACACATGACTCAAGCCACGTACAAGGTTATCCTCTATATAGTAGTATGTAATTTATGAGAAACTACCAGCATAAAACATGACAGTCTGCATTTCAATTTGTATACTATTTTAGGAAGTTAAGAAGTTTCTACAGCTGATTTTAAATGTATGAATCTAAAGTTCAAAATAATTAATTTTAAGACCGCAAACAGTGCGCT
>RJVU01019434.1:2971810-3016315 GCA_003731715.1 Anabarilius grahami | reverse complement strand
AATATATATTATATTTACAGTTAAGAATTTATCAGGCATTTTTATCCAAAACTTGAATAACAAACAATTTATTATACACAGGTCCGTCATTTGGGTGGTGCATGCAATATACTGTTTACTAGAGTTAATTTCACTTAATTATTAGTGAAAGTTAATAGAAAAAAAGTCAACTGATCAGGAGAGTAAATGTTGAACTGAAGTGTTCTTTTATGTGTTTTTGGGCAGATGATATAGAGGAGATCTGTTAGTGTTTAATGTTCTGTTGGGATTTAAAGTGTTTCTGTTGTCTGTTTTGTGGGTTACCGTTGTGCTGAAGAGTAGAGCCTGTGCTTCAGCCCAGGATGAGCCGAGATACATTGATGTTATGATGGATGTTGCTATAACTTTATAACAGCAGTAACTGTGTAGGTGATGCAGTAATTATCTCTTTTAATTACATTAGCACATGCATGTGTGCTGTTGTTAGTTAATGATGAACTGCATGAGATTTGAGTTAAAGTCATGTTTTAATTATTTCACTATTACACATCAAGTGTTTGCAGTTTAATTTTATAATACGAAATATTCCTTTATGAGAAATATTCCTTTATAAATGGTTTGTTATTCAAGTTTTAGATAAAAATGTCTGCTAAGTTATTAACTGTAAATATATTATACCACATAACATCTTGTAGCGCACCGTTTGCAATCTTAAAATTGACTATATTGAACCTTTAGATTCATACATTTAAAATCAGCTGTAGAAGATTCAAACTCACATTTTTTAAAAGGAGAACTATTACAAACTCCTCAACTTAGTTTCCACAAAGAGTTATGAAAATATAATGCAAATTTGACTGTTATATTTTGTGCTGCTAGTGTCTCAGAAATGACATACTACTAAATGTAAATAATTAAATACAAAAAGAATGCATATTTATACATAAATCTTCATTTACAGATCTATAGAAGACTAATTTCATAACCATTCAATATTTAAGATATTGTATATAAGGGCAGCTAAGTTTGGTTTTTTCTTACAATTATGTTTTTAGCTCACTATGCCATGGTTTGAACAAATATATTAGAGTGTCCCGCACACTGTGATTTGTAGAACGACACAAAAGTGAAAGAAGCCCAAACCAAGTCTGTGCGATATCATGCCCTTTCATCAAAAATGTCATATTAATGAAAATATAATAAAGATTCATACTCATCTGTGATGGTATTCAAAGAAACCCAACAGCATCCACTAAGAGATAGAGAGGCTTCGTTAGCAGCAGATCTATGCTCAGTGAAAGTGTGGCATCATACTCGCACATTGAACAATAAAGCAATGCCAGTACAAACCCATCTTCTACCATGAGAAGCAAAGATGCTGTTTTATATTTCAAAGTCCTAAAATAAGAATCCGCATCATAACGATCTGAAACTATGATACGACTGTCTCATCCAAGAACCGTTATACCAACCCACATTCTTTAATGCTGCACACTTGCAGGCTCTTGACAGACGCTAAAACATTTGGATTCTAATGCAGGAACTTCAAGACACAATAAATCCCCTGAGCTTGCTGCCATTTGTTGGGTTAAGACTACACTGGTGGCTATATTTGTATTTTGTCCAAATAAGAATGTAGTGTAATGGGTGGGCGATCAAGTTTCAGATTTTTATTCAATGGAGCCCATTATATCTCAACAGTAACTGCTTCACAATTTTTTAAACTTTCTCCTCTTTGCCAGTATGGGATTACCTTTCCAGTGGAAAGACTGTCCTTAAGGCCCATAAAGCCTACTTTAAATCAAATCTCATGTTACATTTAGCCAAACAGTGGAGGAGAGTCACTAAAGAGGTCCTGATCCACTGATCTGGATGCCTCTCAATAAAGTGTCATTCTGTTTGAAGTACATTAATGCACAATGATTTATACAAAATACACAAGTCAAGTTATTTTAAATCTTGAAAGTGAATAAAAGGCCATGCACACATTCTCCCAGCACTCTTAGAGTGGAAAGGAACAGCTATTAGGACACAATGACTCAAGTTGGCTTGTTGACATCAAGGATTTTGTCACCACCTTGGACTTTGTTTCATCCCCAAGAGAGGGCTGGGGAGCTTCAGCTGTTCTAAGAAAGGAAAGGCATGATCTTTTGGCATCCCTGCTGGTTTCTTGAAGGGATAGAAGGATACCAATCTGATTTCTTTATAATGTTAAATGTGTAAGGCTCCTGCAACTTTATACCAGTGACATTTGATGTCTTCTCCACAATGAGGTGGATGACTTATTATTGCCAGATATTAGCCTGCATTTATTTTCAGATAGGGATTTAGGGACATGGCCTTGCGCATTGTGGTTATTTATTTGCACTCCTTATTTGTATCTTCTGAATTCTTTAAGTTGAAAAAGAACAATTTATTATCATTACAGTGCCATAATTTCGGATTCTTGGAACCCAGTTTTATGACTTAATCCATTTTTATGCATAACAATGCAAATTCTGACCTGTAATGTCACGTAATTCATAACAGTTACCATAAGAATCTAATTTAAACTCTGGAAATGGGCTAAAAAGCTCCCCTAAGTGCTGTACTAGGCGATAACAATTTTGGAACTTCTCCTCATTTCAAGAGATAAAAATAATACTGTGATGCTGCTGAAGGGGACAAATGGAAGTGGGCAAACAGGACTCATGACCAAAAATGAGATGCTGAAATGTGCTGACAGGACACTTCCACCCAAGTATAAAAGAGGGCTTTCCCGACTCCTCCTAGGGCTCACAACTACACAGCTAAGGTGAGTGTCTGAACACTAAGTCACAAAGCAGTTCTGCTTTTCCTTTTTAGGGATATTTTAGGCTTTTTGTTACATATTATAACATTGTGCTCCTATGCTAATTTTAAGACTAGACTACTTATTTTATTTTTTGGGCAAGCTATAAAGTTTCAACCAACAACAAATGCCTTGTTTTTATTGACAATACACAGAGGTGGTGAATTACAACATCAAGTTAAAGTCCTAAGAGTTGGTGCAAGACAAAGGTAAACATGACACCATCTTTTAAAATAACTGTAGCTACTAAACATTGTGACAAATTGATATTTCTAATGTTGCTTGTGAAAATTCATGCATAACTTAAACTTCTTTTTGTAACAAAAAGATTTTGTTATTCTCAACCACCATCACCCAAATATGAAGTATATGATTCTATACTATAGAAATTTTGACATTGGATGACAAGATAATCAACCAAGTAATGGGTTATTTTACACTACAGTCTAATGTTAAAGGGTGATGTATCATGTGTATACATGTAAATGTTCTTTCCCCTTGCTAACTTGCATGACAAATAATTGGTTTTTTTTTCTGTAAGAGTGCCACCATGAGTGGAGACCCAGAAATGGAGTGTTTTGGCCCTGCGGCCATTTACCTCCGCAAGCCAGAGAAGGAACGACTGGAAGCTCAAAATACGCCATTTGATGCCAAAACTGCCTATTTTGTGTCTGAACCCAAGGAGATGTACCTCAAAGGGGTCCTCAAGAGTCGGGAGGGTGGCAAAGCAACGGTGCAAACTCTCTGTGGCAAAGTGGGTAAAAGAGATATTCAAATAAAATTTGCTAAATAAAATGTTAAGGCATCTGCATTATAACATTTAACACCTGTAACATGACATTCCCTCCAGACAATCACAGTGAAGGAGGATGACATTTTTCCGATGAATCCCCCCAAGTTTGATAAGATCGAGGACATGGCCATGATGACCCACCTCAACGAACCCACCGTGCTGTACAACCTCAAAGAGCGTTATGCAGCATGGATGATCTACGTAAGTAAACAAAAATGTATAGTGCTAATCTGTTTCAAACACATTGTACAGTTTTACATGTAAATCAATGTAATGTTTATATCTAATGAGTAAAAGAAAATTACTTTCTTGCAGACTTACTCTGGGTTGTTCTGTGTAACTGTGAACCCCTATAAGTGGCTCCCAGTGTACGATTCTGTAGTCGTGTCAGGCTACAGGGGCAAAAAAAGAATTGAAGCTCCACCTCACATCTTCTCCATCTCTGACAATGCCTATCAGTTCATGCTCACTGGTATGAAAAATAATGTTTATTATTTTGAATGCAGCTGAAGTACATTGGCTAAGATTGTAAAAAGGCATTAACTATGCTAGTATTTTGAATGTAGTAAATGGCTTTCTACATTTTTGTAGATCGTGAGAATCAGTCTATCCTGATTACGTAAGTATTTTCATCACAAACTGTGTGATAAAAATGCAGAAACATATTTTATTTTTTTTCATATATTTTATTATATATTCATATTGCATATCATATTATAATATATTGTACCATATTTTCAGTGGAGAATCTGGTGCAGGAAAGACTGTGAACACCAAACGCGTCATCCAGTACTTTGCGACAATCGCTGTATCTGGTCAGAAGAAGTTAGAGCCTGCTGCTGGAAAAATGCAGGTATGCGATATACAGAATTTGTTTGCCAATATGATAATGAGGATGGAGCAAATCAGTAAAACACTTTTTATCTGCACATTCTTTACACATTAGGGGTCACTGGAGGATCAAATCATTGCAGCCAACCCCTTGCTGGAAGCCTATGGAAATGCCAAGACTGTGAGGAATGACAACTCTTCCCGCTTTGTGAGTACTGAGCCAACTTTGCAGTAAATAGTACAGGGGCCCCACAAGGGTGTGTAAGCTCACCATTTCTGTTTACTCTTTACACAAATGACTGCATTAGTCAGCAGTCAAATCAGTTCATTATTACATTTTCAGATGACACTGATTGCAGTATTGACGACTACAAAGCTGCTGTAGAAGGGTTTTTCTTATCCAAAACTAATTTCTCCTAAGGGAGACAATAAATACTACCTTGACCTGCATCTCTCCACTGTGTGCTTTGATTCTGTAATGGAATGTTGTTATCTAATGAATCTTACCTCTGGTTAAATCTCCAGGGTAAATTTATCCGAATTCATTTTGCCACCACTGGAAAACTGGCTTCAGCTGATATTGAAACTTGTGAGTCCTTTATTCTTTCACAGCTCAGTTGATTAATATAGACATTCTATATTTTATTCTTTTGATAATCATGTTACTGATCCGTAGATCTGCTGGAAAAGTCCAGGGTAACTTACCAGCTGTCTGCTGAGAGAAGCTACCACATCTTCTACCAGCTCTGCACTGGCCATAAGCCAGAACTGCTGGGTAAAAAACTGCACTTGATTGCATTAGAATCATATTTTCAGTTTTTACAAAGATTGCAAAAACAGATACTGTGATATTTTTAAGCAGTATAAAGTCTTAAAATCATAATTCTCTTGCAGAGGCTCTTCTGATCACCACTAACCCATACGACTATCCCATGATCAGCCATGGTGAGATCACAGTCAAGAGCATCGATGATGTGGAAGAGTTCGTTGCAACTGATGTAAGTGGAAGTCAACTTGTCAGTTAATTTACATATAAAGCCTATTTCATAATTTAGAAGCATCATCACAACAAAGACTTTAACATTAATATATAATGCTAATATATAATACGTCAGATATGCTATTAAACAAATTTGAGGTAGTCTTTTAGGGACAACTGATAGATTGATAATTAAGTATACTAAATGACAAGACACATTTGATTGTTTTTGATTTGCAGACAGCCATTGATATTCTGGGCTTCACTGCTGAGGAGAAAATGGGCATCTACAAGCTGACAGGAGCTGTGATGCATCATGGGAACATGAAGTTTAAGCAGAAGCAGAGGGAGGAGCAGGCCGAGCCTGATGGAAATGAGGGTGTGATTTCAATCTAAATTCATCTATAGAAACATCCATATATTGCCACAATATGGACACATATAAGTCATTTACTTGAAATATTTCTTCCAGTGGCGGATAAAATCGCTTACCTCATGGGACTGAACTCTGCTGACATGCTGAAAGCTTTGTGTTTTCCCAGAGTGAAGGTCGGGAATGAATATGTGACCAAAGGTCAAACTGTTCCTCAGGTATGTGCGTTTAAAAATTCATCATTTCTGTATGCTGCATCACTGAATTTTTATGAATATACATTTTCATGAATAAAATTTAAATGGTATGAAATAGCACCCCCTCCCTCCCTAAATTAGGTGAATAATGCAGCCATGGCTCTGTGCAAGTCAGTCTATGAGAAAATGTTCTTGTGGATGGTTGTCAGAATCAATGAGATGCTGGACACCAGGCAGCCAAGACAGTTCTTCATCGGAGTGCTTGACATTGCTGGGTTCGAAATCTTTGATGTAAGTTAACAAGATTAAAAAAAATGAATCTGATGCTTTAGATTTGCTTCTTGATTCAGATGCTGAATTTATGTTAACTACAGTACAACAGCCTGGAGCAGCTGTGCATTAATTTCACCAATGAGAAACTGCAACAGTTTTTCAACCACCACATGTTTGTGCTGGAACAAGAGGAATACAAGAAAGAAGGTATTGAGTGGGAGTTCATTGACTTCGGTATGGACTTGGCTGCCTGCATTGAGCTTATTGAGAAGGTAACAAATTTCACCTTCAGGACATATAGCGCTTTGTGTTTTTTTAACATAACTGCTTTGCTTTGATCCCTTGACTTTTCTCAAAGAAATGTGCTGAAAGAAATTCTCAAAGAAATGTGTTTATTGCAGCCAATGGGTATTTTCTCCATCCTTGAGGAGGAGTGTATGTTCCCCAAAGCAACAGACATGACCTTCAAGAACAAGCTGCATGACCAGCATCTTGGTAAAACTCCATCCTTCCAGAAGCCCAAACCGACCAAAGGCAAAGCTGAGGCCCACTTCTCCTTGGTGCACTATGCTGGAACTGTGGATTACAACATCACAGGCTGGCTGGATAAGAACAAGGACCCTCTAAATGACTCTGTGGTTCAGTTGTACCAGAAGTCTTCAATGAAACTTTTGGCTCATCTGTATGCTGCTCATGCTTCTGAAGGTCTGCAAAAAAAATTCACACATTTATGATTGAAACTTTAGGATGAAAATAGAAAAACTGTGTTTTGTTAAGAAATAAACTTTCTATTTGATTTCTGTACATGGTATTGTTTATGAGATTACTCAACTATATTGCTTTATCAACAGCTGAATCTGGTGGCAAAAAGGGTGGGAAAAAGAAGGGTGGCTCCTTCCAGACCGTGTCTGCTTTGTTCCGGGTAATGATATGGTTCCATTTTACTCCTTAAATATTTTATTAGCATAAAAGGTGTACTGGGTGATAGATTATCTCTTTATTCTTTAACTAACAGGAGAACTTGGGCAAACTGATGACCAACTTGAGAAGCACTCATCCTCATTTCGTGCGTTGCTTGATTCCAAATGAGTCAAAGACTCCAGGTCAATACTTTTTGCACATCCATGTTAGAATACTGAAAAGCATGTGATATATTTAAAGATGTGACACTTTGTTAAACATGAGCAACTTCTCTTGAAACAATATATGTTTTTAACTGTTTTTATTTTTAGGTCTTATGGAGAACTTTCTGGTCATCCACCAGTTGCGCTGTAACGGTGTACTGGAAGGAATCAGAATTTGCAGAAAGGGTTTCCCAAGCAGAATCAACTATGGTGACTTTAAGCAGAGGTATTTAATTTACATGTGTTTTAAATAATATATCAATAGTCTTAGTCTTAGTCTAGACAACTGAAACATGCTAATGAATATTAGGGCTCATTTGATATTTAAATAATATTTAAAATAATTGAATACTATTTGTGAATTTATGTGCACAGAAAGTGTTCTCATGCAAAATTTCACAACACTTTGTTCTTAGCCCCATTCTAATGTTTATGAATCTGGATTATTCTAAATATGGAGCATGTGCCCACAGCTAGTAATTTGCACAAAACAAGTCAGCTTTCTCTCTATTCCTCTCTTGCATGGGCAACAAGATCTTATCTTATCATAAATTTTATGATCATAAATTTTGAATAAATAGAAACGTACATATGCAGAATCACAGATATTATGTACAAATGTGTGTGTACACAAGATTAGTTAACGAGACTGGTGTCCTCTCTTAGTACTTCATGTAATGTGCCATCCAGGTGCAAATTTCAATTCAACATGATTCTGAAACCGTATTATTGCATCAGTTCAAGGTAAAAAAGTGACATCTTGAATGTCTTTCTTTAGATACAAAGTACTGAATGCAAGTGTCATCCCTGAGGGTCAGTTCATTGACAATAAGAAGGCTTCAGAGAAGCTTCTTGGCTCTATTGATGTGGATCATACCCAGTACAAGTTTGGACACACCAAGGTACACACTATCAAAGCACCTGACTTGTTATGTATAATATTAGATAATATTGCATAATGCTTTATCAATTATTTGTGATAGGTGTTCTTCAAAGCTGGTCTGCTGGGTACCCTTGAGGAGATGCGAGATGAAAAACTTGTTATCCTTGTGACTATGACTCAAGCACTTTGCAGAGGATATGTTATGAGGAAAGAGTTTGTCAAAATGATGGCGAGAAGGTATGTTTTTGCTTGAAAAATATTCGGTGGGGGGTAAACCTTCATATTCACACACAGGATCTGACCATTTCTTCTGATTCTATGACACAGAGAGGCCATCTACAGCATCCAGTACAACATCCGCTCATTCATGAATGTGAAACACTGGCCATGGATGAAGCTGTATTTTAAGATCAAGCCTCTGCTGAAGAGTGCAGAGACTGAGAAGGAAATGGCAGCCATGAAAGAGAATTTTGAAAAAATGAAGGAGGATCTAGCAAAGGCACTTGCCAGGAAGAAAGAGTTGGAGGAGAAAATGGTTTCTCTGCAGCAGGAGAAAAATGACCTGCAGTTACAAGTAGCATCTGTGAGTTTTTCAGCAGCTTCCTGAAAAGAACACAAATAGGCAATTCATCATTATAAGATAACAAACACACAATTTAAAATAAAAATAACAACAAGTGATGTTCTAATCAACAGGAATCAGAAAACCTTTCTGATGCTGAGGAGAGATGTGAAGGACTCATCAAAAGCAAGATCCAGTTTGAGGCGAAACTTAAAGAGACAGCTGAAAGATTAGAGGATGAGGAAGAAATCAATGCTGAACTGACAGCCAAGAAGAGAAAACTAGAGGACGAGTGCTCTGAGCTGAAGAAAGACATTGATGATTTAGAGCTTACCTTGGCCAAAGTGGAGAAGGAGAAACATGCCACTGAAAACAAGGTTAATGTCTTGAGAAAAGGGTTCTGGTAATCTTGATCTTTTACTCAGGTTGCAGTCATTCAAATAAATTTGTCTCTAGGTTAAAAACCTTACTGAAGAAATGACATCTCAAGATGAGGTTATTGTCAAGCTGACTAAGGAGAAGAAAGCCCTCCAAGAGGCACATCAACAGACCCTAGATGATCTCCAGGCAGAGGAAGACAAAGTCAATACTCTGACAAAAGCCAAAGCAAAGCTTGAGCAACAAGTCGATGACGTGAGTTTGAAATAAGTTTCAAATTAGTGCAAACTAGTACTCATAGGTATAGTTACTGTTACAACAAGAAGCAGAAATCATGAACCATGAAAGTAATATTTTGGTGAAAGTACTAATCTTTCACAACTGTGAACAGCTGGAAGGTTCTCTGGAGCAGGAGAAGAAACTCCGTATGGACCTTGAGAGAGCCAAGAGAAAGCTTGAGGGCGATTTCAAACTTTCCCAGGAATCCGTAATGGATCTGGAAAATGACAAGCAACAACTAGAAGAAAAGCTGAAAAAGTGAAGCACTAATAACATTTTGTTATCCTATCCAATTTACCATTTATAATTCAGATCCCTTGTTCACTTACAGAACAACTATGTCTCATAAAACATTTCTGTTGTTTTTTTTCAAAACAGGAAGGACTTTGAGTCAAGTCAACTTCTGAGCAGGATTGAAGATGAGCAATCTCTTGGTATTCAGCTCCAGAAGAAGATTAAAGAACTTCAGGTCACTCAAAAAAAGTGCTATTGATTTTTTTTTCTTTATTCCTAGTAATTAACTGTAACTCATCAAAGTTTTGTAACTACAGGCCCGCATTGAGGAGCTGGAGGAAGAAATCGAGGCAGAACGAACCGCTCGTGCTAAGGTTGAGAAGCAGCGATCTGATCTCGCCAGGGAACTTGAGGAGATCAGTGAGAGGCTTGAAGAAGCAGGTGGTGCCACTTCTGCCCAGATAGAGATGAACAAGAAACGTGAGTCTGAGTTCCAGAAACTACGTCGTGATCTGGAGGAGTCCACCCTACAGCATGAAGCAACTGCTGCGGCACTCCGCAAAAAGCAGGCTGACACTGTGGCAGAGCTGGGAGAGCAGATCGACAACCTCCAGCGTGTGAAACAGAAACTAGAAAAAGAGAAAAGTGAGCTTAAAATGGAGATTGATGACTTGTCAAGCAGTATGGAGTCTGTTGCCAAATCAAAGGCAAGTATTACCATATTGATGAAGTATTGCACATTAAACACAGCACAGTGTGTTAAAAAAAAAACATTTTTTTTGTGTGTTTGGCAGACAAACCTTGAAAAGATGTGTCGTACACTGGAAGATCAGTTGAGCGAGTTTAAGACAAAGCATGATGAACATGTACGCCACATCAATGATCTAAGTGCTCAAAAGGCAAGATTTCAGACTGAAAATGGTAAGTATAGTTTAGTTTACAAAAGGGCTAATATTACATACTCTATAAACACCTATTCAACATTGCAGTTATTGACCATCATCATGAAATCCTTTCTAGGTGAAATGGGACGTCAATTAGAGGAGAAAGAGGCTTTAGTTTCTCAGCTGACTCGAAGCAAACAGGCTTACACTCAGCAGATTGAAGAGCTGAAGAGGCACATTGAGGAAGAAGTGAAGGTGAGGAATTAGTATTTTCTTAATGAATAAACGTATGTACTGAACCTACTGAATAACTCTGGACATGTTTTTATTGTTTTAAAGGCCAAAAATGCCTTAGCACATGCTGTCCAATCTTCCCGTCATGACTGTGATCTGCTCAGAGAGCAGTATGAGGAGGAACAAGAGGCCAAATCTGAGCTTCAGCGCAGCATGTCAAAGGCCAACAGCGAGGTAGCTCAGTGGAGAACCAAATATGAGACTGATGCCATTCAGCGTACCGAAGAGCTTGAGGAAGCAAAGTAAATTAAATCATCTGTTTTAAATGTTCTCACACCTGGAAATAAAGTAGTGGCAATGACTAATATTTCACTGTTGCTCCTAGGAAAAAACTTGCTCAGCGTTTGCAGGATGCTGAGGAGTCCATTGAAGCTGTGAATGCCAAATGTGCCTCTTTGGAAAAGACCAAGCAACGATTGCAAAATGAAGTTGAGGATCTCATGATTGATGTGGAGAGAGCTAATGCTTTGGCTGCCAACCTTGACAAGAAACAAAGGAACTTTGATAAGGTAAAGCAACATTATTTTAATTACATATAATATTTTTGTGATGCACCTCACTATAGGTATTTAATGTTCAATTTTGATGTCATAAAGGTCCTGGCAGAATGGAAGCAGAAGTATGAGGAGAGTCAGGCAGAGCTGGAAGGATCCCTGAAGGAGGCTCGTTCTCTTAGCACAGAACTTTTCAAAATGAAGAATTCTTATGAGGAGGCTTTGGACCAGCTGGAGACCCTGAAGAGGGAAAACAAGAACCTTCAGCGTACGCACAATAGTTTACTGCTGAATTCTCAATGATCTTTTCTGCTTGTTAGGTCTTCTTCAGAATAGTATGTTTCAACCCATTGTTAATTATGTGTCCCTTTCTGTATACAGAGGAGATCTCAGATTTAACTGAGCAGCTCGGCGAGACTGGAAAAACTATTCATGAGCTGGAAAAAGGAAAGAAAACAGCTGAAATTGAAAAATCTGAAATCCAGGCCGCTCTTGAAGAAGCTGAGGTAGCACATGAGGCTTGATGTTTTTTACATTTCCATTATCTCCACTGTTCTAGCAAACAATACCCTACAAACCATCTTAATTTTCAGGCAACCCTAGAGCATGAAGAATCCAAGATTCTTCGTGTTCAGCTTGAGCTGAACCAAGTGAAAGGGGAAATCGATCGGAAATTGGCTGAGAAGGATGAGGAGATTGAACAGATTAAGCGAAACAGCCAGAGAATCATTGATTCCATGCAGAGCACTCTGGATGCTGAAGTCAGAAGCAGAAATGATGCTCTGAGAATCAAGAAGAAGATGGAAGGAGACCTCAATGAGATGGAGATTCAGCTCAGCCATGCAAATCGCCAGGCTGCTGAAGCTCAGAAACAGCTCAGGAACGTCCAAGGACAACTCAAGGTTTGCTCCATTACAGAAGTGTTGCATTTTTATCTAACTAATTAGATCAGAAGATCTAATTGACTCTTGTTTGCTTCAGGATGCTCAACTCCATCTTGACGAGGCTTTACGAGCACAAGAAGACATGAGAGAGCAGGTTGCTATGGTTGAACGCAGGAACAACCTGATGCAGGCTGAGATTGAGGAGCTGAGAGTTGCTCTGGAGCAGACCGAGAGAGGCCGCAAAGTGGCCGAGCAGGAACTGGTGGATGCCAGTGAGCGAGTGACTCTCTTACACTCCCAAGTAAGAAGAATGATTTGTTTTAAAGGAATATTTTAAGGAATAACTCATAAACAACATTATTTTTAACATTCTCTCATTTTCTTCAGAATACCAGTCTTATCAACACCAAGAAGAAGCTGGAAGCAGATCTTGTTCAGATTCAAGGTGAGATGGAAGATGTGGTCCAGGAAGCACGAAATGCTGACGAGAAGGCAAAGAAAGCAATAACTGATGTAAGTGAAAAATGTTCTTTGATGAGTTAGCAATGTTTGTTATTATTTGCAGGCTAAGTATCTAATAAATTGCAAATATTTTGACATTCTATAACCTGCCATTGACTACTAATTTACAGATTCTTATTAACCAAAGTAACCGAGTAAACTGAGTACAAAATGATTGCAGGCTGCCATGATGGCAGAAGAGCTAAAGAAAGAGCAGGACACAAGTGCTCACCTTGAAAGGATGAAGAAGAACCTGGACATTACAGTTAAAGACCTGCAGCACCGTCTGGATGAGGCTGAGAGTCTGGCCATGAAGGGTGGAAAGAAGCAGCTTCAGAAACTGGAGGCCAGAGTATGTGGCTATACATTACACACAGTACATTCACTTACTTTAGCACAAGCATAAAGTCAGGATTGGAATAACATCAGTTATAATCTCTGTTTTTAGGTTCGTGAGCTGGAGAGCGAAGTTGAAGCAGAACAGAGACGCAGTGCTGATGCTGTTAAAGGAGTCCGCAAATACGAAAGAAGAGTGAAGGAACTGACTTATCAGGTACTCAATCAAACAAAAATATGTATACAGGTATGGTAAACTATCAAATTGAGACACTTTCTAATATTTTTTTCCTTACACAGACTGAAGAAGATAGGAAGAATATTATCAGACTGCAAGACCTTGTGGACAAACTTCAACTGAAAGTCAAGGCCTACAAGAGACAGAGTGAAGATGCTGTGAGTGATTTTAGACTTTGATGAGTGATATGCTATTTAACATGCAACAAAATATTCTGGATATGATGAACCTAAACAAGTGTTTAATTAATTGACAGGAGGAACAGGCCAACACTCACCTGACCAGATACAGGAAGGTGCAGCATGAGCTGGAGGAGGCTCAGGAGAGAGCTGACATTGCTGAGTCTCAGGTCAACAAGCTGAGAGCTAAAAGCCGTGAATTAGGGAAGGTAAATATCACACTTTTTTATTTGTTACATTATTTGAGCACAAATGCATTTTGTTTTTCATAAACTTCATTATTTGTGCATAAGCATAGTATACAAAATCTATCTTGTATATGTTTACAGGGAAAAGAGGCTGAGGAATGAACCCTCTGACAAAGAGAGCTGGTAGAGAAACAAGAACTCGTATAATATGAAATACTTGTAAAATGCCAGTAACTAATAAAAAATAAATACAAAAAATCATATGATCTGATTTGTCTTTGTGTTTTGTGTTGAATATTTGGTTACATTTGTGACTAATATGTTGTTTTAAACATTTTCATCTGATTAAAAACCACAAGAACATTCTGTGAGGCAGTGTTAGCCGACTACTAACATAAAAGTTGCTGGTTCTACATGATTTCAATAAAATGAGCTTTTGAGGAAGAGCAGATCAATAGATACTTTGGAATGTAAATGTCATAGCACATCCCAACTTTATGCTAAATTGAAAGAAAAATTGAAAGACATACAGTATAGTCTTAATATAGAAATATATATAGAAAATACCTAGTGAGAAAAACAGTGGTTTGAATCTGCTGCTGCTAAATAAAACTGCCCAGCTATGCTCTTATGACAGACCTAGAAAATTACTTACCTGAAAGGCACAGTAGCATCCAGCAAATTAATCACATACTCTTAAGAAGAACTACACAAAATTATTAGGAAAGAAACACTACTTCTTATGAACCCAGAGCAGTAATCATTATTAATTTAATTTAATCTATTTTATTCAAGCTCTCCACTAAATACGAGATACTGTATTTGACCACCAGGGGTTGCTATGCGTTACCTCTCGCTCTAGCTGCAGTAAAACTGCTTCTGTCAGTTCTGTTTCTCCTCCTGAGACCCAGAAAAAAAAAAGTTTTTTGAATTTAGTATTTTTTCACGTCGTTAAATTGTTTAGAGCATAAGAAACAGATGAAAAAATATAAAAATGTATTTTATTAATATGTTATGCTATGTCCTCTGTAGTGGACACCAGGACTAAGTTGTTTAAAAAATAAAATTACATGAAATTACATGTATAGGCAAAAACAATGGGATTTTTTTTTATTATTATTCACCAATCAAATTTTTTTTTTCACCAAACTTTGTTTAACGATGATTCTCAAATATGTTATGAAAGATATAATGGAATTAATTGATATATCATTTTACTTTATGCAATATGTGGGTATAATAGCCATACATGGGTTTTCCCATTCAATACAATGCATCTGTACACATCTATATCTAATTTGCATATTAATGTGTTCTTGGGACAACATGTAATGAAAAAAGAAGTTTAATAATGGGAGTAATAATTGCCAACTTTTTTATAATAATAACTAATAATTAATAGGAATATTGATGTATAATTTATTTCACTATTCACTCGTTGTGTCTCCTAAAATGCCTGATAAACATGATTTAAGTCCCGGTGTCCTCTACAGTGGACATGTATGAAATCGATGTCCTGTTTCGTAACAAAAAGTCATATTTTGATTTGAAACCCCATAACATTTTCCTGAGATGTTGATTTATGACAAACAATTTGAAAATTAGTCAGATGTAAATGATAATAACAAAATATCATATTTCCATAAGGGTGTTAAATTTGATCACTAAATGTCAGTCATTTTTAAAGACCAAGGAGAGGGAGTGGTCATGGTGAAACCTCCGAACATTTTGGTATCTGAAAAGCCCTGAATGTGCTCTTTACAGGACATCCAGAATTAAAACTGTGACATGTATGATGTCAGAGAAAATCACTAAAATTTGAATAAGAAACAGTATCCAGTCAAAACTGCACAAGCGTATCGGTGAGAACTCCTCTGACTGCACATCACATTTTTGACATTATTGATACTGCTTGCAATCGTAATGCAACAAACCGGCCTACGGGAGATCAATTAAGCCTTTAAATACAAGGGTTATGAGCTGTTTACACTGTCATACATAATAAAAAAGAGCCTGCACACAAAGAGAGGAAATAAAAATGAGCATAAAAACATGCCTACCTTCTCAACACCGAATGCAGACTTGCGCTCACGAGTAGAGCGGACAACGCACACTACTTCTTTTTTTTTATATGAGAATTGAACAATTTACAAACAGAGCATAGCATAAGACAGTGCAATACAAAGTGTGACATTAATTAGTAATGGGGGATCTGAAAATAATATCATAATATTTTAATATGTTAATGACTTTTTGTTTTTTAACAATTTCAGAGAAGATATAAAACAATCAAATTCCCACTAAAATACACTATATTGGGGATAAATGTAAGCATTTTTGTTTATGTATATACAATTTTGCCAGCAATATGAATAAATTAACTGTTATGTATGTAATATCGTTATTCCCCATTGTGCCTGCGGGTGGCACTGCTACTTGTAATTGTGAGTTGTGTTCCTTAAAGAAATAAATACAGAAGAAGAATAGAATCCCTGAATGTTGGTTGTGTTATTTGAACGTGGTTTAACCCAAGAGTTATTTATATGTTTTGTCAGTTAAAACATAACATTAACAATGTATTCAAGACCTTTGTTTTCATTTCAACGCACACTACACAACGGTTACGGGATTTTAGGGGTGGCCAGGCAGGGGCCAGCAACCAGTCTGGGGTGGCACAGAAATCTTCATTATTCCAACATAAAAACGAGTCTGACTATAAAGTACTGAACTCTGCCTACAACACAACTGAATACAGTTCATTTGTACTTAATTAATTGAGATGAGTGAATTTGACCTTTTCTTTTCTTTTCTTTTTCTTTTTGCGTTCCTCACTTGCAGGCATATTAATAAAGTGGCTCACACTATAGCTAAATTTAAACTTGTTCAGTCAGCTTGTTCTGGTTCTCAAAACCCCCAATAACTTGTTCTCCGTTGTTGCATATCCATGGATGAGACAGAAAATACTGTACTTCAAAGATTATTCAACCTTTATTTAATTTTATGTATAATCAATGAACTCAAACAATTCTGAGTTTGTCTGTTTCAAAAATTAACCAAAAAAGTAAACACTAAATTTTAAACTTTCTATATTGTCAAAATTGCAACAGTTCTATCATACCTAAATTAAACTCAGTACAAAGAAAAAAATGTGTTCTCTTTTGAATTCCCATTTGCGGAAGCGGAAGTCAACAGCACATAAATGCCAGAATGTAAAATTAATAATTTTATGCATATAAATGTGATAACTTTTGTTTGTACTTTATAAATTATTGCAAAATTAGCATCTTCTAATACAAATGCACAGTTCTCACATTTATTTATGCCTTATATCTCACATAATATTTTAGTCCAGAGACATGTGACGCATAAATCTCAAATAGTCCTACACGCATGCATGCACAGTTTTAATGCAGCTTTAATCGCCTTTTTGGTTATTTCATGACTTAATAGACGAAAGAACTACGAAGTTGCATGCTCGTAGTTTCTTTTGCGCTTTATTTATAGTGAGTAATATACAGCGCGCCGTATTTGAGCGTGATTGAAAAGTGCACGGTCTTGCAACCCACCGGTTGAGAAACATTTACGTAAGCTATATATAATGTTCGCCGTTCACTGCTGTTCTGCTGAAGCCCATTCGACACCTGTATCATTTCTGCGTGCGTTTGACTTGTGCCTGGCGCTGAGGCGAAGTTGGAGTGCGCGTCTGAAAAGTCTCCCGTTTTTTGTGGCCTTAAAGAGACGGCTCTGCGTTTAAATAAACGCAATTCTTGTCAACAAAAAAGTAGACAGAAACAGCGATTGTGGGCGGGGTGGCCAAGCTTAGGCCAAGGGCTCCGCCCCTGACAATATGACGTCATACTCTGCGCGTATGTTTAAAAAAAATATATATATAAATAACACTTTTTAATAGCCAACTTTAAGAGTTTATTACAAATAAATTACTAAATGCTAAAAATTAATACATGTAAATGAACAAAAATTTGCGTTGCATTTACAATCCTGTGAAAACATGGGGTAACTTACTAGGAGAAATTGTGTCATTACATATAGTCCGACATCCCAGCATGACGTATATGCTGAACATATCGCTGTGTCTTACGTTATTTCTTAGTTTCATAAAAAATACAGTTCTCGTTTCAATGAGTAGTTGGTGACTCAATATCCGTGAACGATTGTCCAGATCTATGGATCAGATCAGTTTGTGAACCTGTTCAACCGATTCCTTGAAAAGATTCGATTCCAAAGAACGGCTCATTCCCGAATCGACCGTCGCTAGAGTAGATGAGCCGTGCGTCGGTCAAGGATGCCGCAGTTGTCAGGGGAATGGCGTCCCTCGAAAGTCATCCACACTTTCACTTCGAGATGTATAGCTAAGGAAGCTGGCAGATAAATTCAAATTATTATAAGCAGACACTACAAGATCTTCCCAACACGGATTTTGAGGAGAACGAATTTCAAAATGGTGCTCCTGCGCAACGGTTCGCAGGATACTAGAAGCAGCGCAGTTGCTATATCACGCGTCTCGATGTAAACAAGAGAGTGAATGTTGACAACTGGAAGTGCTGAGTAAGCCAGAGAGTCTCATGCTACCACAAACCGGAGGTACGCTTATACTGACGAAAAGTGTTTTTCCTAAAATTTCTTTATCCGTAGCTTAAAGCAGCGGGTGTTGTCGAGCATATTTTGCTATCTATTCGTGTAGTTAACAAGCTTGTTATAAAGGTAGCGTTTTAGCAGGTTAGCCAGTCAGCTGCTGATCTCTTCTGAGAGACTTCTGTTTTAATGCTGGATTCGTCAAATAGCAGCTATGACTCGTATCATAATGCTCTTTTGAAAACAGCTTTAAATAGTGTATTTTAAACCGACCAATAAAAAGTGTTGTCTGCCAAAATGATGGAACCCCAGGACAATATTGAGGAGGATGACACCGCATCAGCAGCATCATCATCACCGCCACCGCGGTCTCTGCCCCGTCAGCGCGTCTCTCTGCAGAAGAGCAGCGTGTGTTCTCGCTCTTACTTCATGGTGGTGATGGTTTTCTTCCACGTTTACATCATCAATGTCATTGCACTTCTGCTGTATGTGCATTATAATAACGGCTCGAACACAAGCACGGCAAACCGAGATTTTACAAGCAGAGACAACAGTCAGAAAGTTACCGGACCGTCAGATCCGCAGACCTCTGCAGACTCGGGCTTCCCTCGAAATATGTATCTTCCTCGCATTGAAGGAATACGGGTAAGGAGTATACATTAGATGATTTGGAGCTCTGTGCGTATTTATATTCTTTTATCCTCCAAAAACTACAAGGTCTTTTCTTTTTTTTCCATTTTTAGGTGGGCCATGTCCAAAAAGTGTCACTGGTGCCAGGGAAAGTCCATGAGATGAAGACACTCAGTCTAAAGCCCCTTCTGTTTGGTAAAAGACAAGTTGCTGCAAAGGAATAGTTCACTCCCCAAAAATCATAACCCATATGATTTTCTTTTTATGCACACAAAAGTAGATATTTCACAGAGTGTCCATAGTGCTCTTTTTTCATACAGCAATTGTAGGGCTGTTGAGAGGACAAAAAAGTACCATAAAAGTAGTCATGGCTAGCATCCACTCACCTACTTTAAGCAAATCAATCACAACTATTAAATGAACATTATGCCATCTAATTAATATTCAAGGCTCGTTCACATTGAGAACAACAACGATAACTATATAAACGTCCAAACAAATGGACAATAATGTTCTGTTTATTATAAGCATGCACTGCAGTTATGTCACTTGCTGCTTTAAATGCTCAAGCTCTTTAAAGTTGTATGGATTCTGATTGGCTGTCAGTGTTTTTATCTTTCATTAGCTGTAAAAAAAAATCATTGAGTGATTTCAGTGATATAGCTATAACTTCAGCATTCTCATAGAATTAGAACAATTATTAAAACTTTAATACTCATTCTAATTGTATGGAAATAGCGAGGTCCACGCTACAGTTATAATAATAATGACAATATTGTTGGAATCTGTTTCAGAATAAAAACATTGATAGCCAGTCAGAAACCACCCGACTTTAAAGAGCTTGAGCATTTAAAGTGTCAGATGACATAATTGCAGTGTGTGCATTTTTCATTAATAATTCCCAATATGTATAAAAATGTATGAAAAAAACATTAATGAAAGGTATCTGCTAGAATTAAATTTTTCAGTGATCTTATGAAATGAAATATTCAGTCTCCTTGTTGAGGCATACATTGTTTGTTATTAGTGTTTTTGTGTTAATTAACTTATCTGTGTGAAGCATCTTTGTGGCTCTGTTTGTGCGTGTGTTGCTGCAGAGATCCCTGGCTTTCTGTCAGATGAGGAGTGTGGTGTGGTTGTGCGTCTGGCTCAGCTGAAGGGTTTGATGGAGAGTCAGGTCATGGTCCCTGAAGGTCAAGAGGATCTTAATCAGCAGCTCAACCTCAGTCCGGAGGAAATCTTCAATTTCCTTGACCTCAACCAAGATGGCCAACTACAACCTCACGAGGTCTGTTGAGCCTTGGTTTTGCAATTTGATAATGTAATGTGTGGATATGTCACATGTGTATCTCTGTTTATGTTTGTTCATTTACCTTACGTGTAATCTGTAACTTTATTGCCGTATTTTCTGGTGTAGATATTGACACACTCTCGAGTGAGAGATGGAATCTGGTTAACTTCTGAGAACCTTAAGGAAATCTATGATGGCTTAAAGGTTGATCAGGATGGAAATGGTAAAGACCTAAGCGGAGATCTTATTTGAACATTACAGCTTAACTGCAGATAACCCATAAACAGTCACCCTAAATACACATAGATCTTGGTTTGCCAAATACATGTTAAATTTCAGTGTCCGTCTGTATGTTTTGGGTATATGTGTCTTTTGACACAGGTCTCTTGAGTTTAGAGGAGTTTGGGCGTCTGAGAAGTGATGCCTTTCAGCGGTTTCTGCTACAGCGCGGGGTAGAAAGGAGCCAGCTGGTGAGGAACAGCAGACACACCTGGCTCTACCAGGGTCAGGGAGCACATCAGGTTCTTCAAGACCTTCGCAAAAGGTTTACCTGCTCTCTGTTTGTCCATCCATCAAGTTTGCTGACATACACTACTTTTCAAAAGTTTTCATGTGTTTTCTTCTGTCACCCCTTCTTGGTTTGTATTAATGCTATATCTATATCTCTTTCTGTCTTTCAAGAGTCACTCGTTTAACGCGACTGCCATCCTCTCTGGTGGAGTTAAGTGAACCTCTACAAGTGGTGCGCTATGAGCAGGGCGGCCACTACCACGCTCATCATGACAGTGGGCCAGTGTACCCTGAAACAGCCTGCACACACACTCGCCTCGCTGCCAATACCACCTCCCCATTCCAGACTTCCTGCAGGCAATCCGAAGAGATTAAGATTAATATTTCATATAATGTCACATATAATATCACACAAGACAAAATGTATTTAGAACAACAGCATGATTATGAGTGTGATATTAAGTTCATTGAAATGCCCCTGTTATGCTTTTTTGGATATTACCTTTCATGTAGTGTGTAATATAGCTGTTTGTGAATGTAAAAGGTCTGCAAAGTTTAAAAGATCAAAGGAATTGTTATCCCCCAAAAGAAAGAACCAGTTCTGAACTGCTTGAAATGAATCATCAGTAACTCCAGTCTTACTTCCTGCACAAATCTGCATAATGCCAGCCTATAGTCTTCATTGGCAGAATGACTTTGAGCCATCCTCAGACACTGTAGTTGTAGCTGAGGCCTGGAAGAGTTTGGTTTGTGTTGTCGACATGTCGAGAAAACGCTGCGAAAGCAAATCCACATTGCATGCCTCATTCCAAAGGATGAGGACTCAGCTAGAATTAAAACCAACCATTACCGTTACTGTTCATATCACTGTCTATACAAGTACCTCCAGAGCTAAAATTCAGATACGATAATGGACATTTCGTTTCCAACACACACTATAAGCTGTAGTTAGTTTGGGCCATCTGACCAATCAGAGCACAGTATGCTCTTGAAAAGGAGGGGTTTAGAGACACCAGATCCTTGATCAATCCTTTTCAGACACAGTGAGAACAGAGGTGATGCTGCAATGTATATTATGAGAAAATGTAAGTGTTTTTTGACCTTAGATGCATGTAAACCTATTATAGACCTCCGAAAGAAAATTACAAAACTTTAAAATAGCATAATAGGGGCATTTTCGTTAAATGAAGTTAATATTATGTAACATACGTTCCCCCGCCCCTTAAGTTCATAGTATTTGTGTTTTTTTGCAGGTACATCACGGTTCTGTTTTACCTTAGTAATGTAGAAGAAGGAGGGGAGACTACCTTTCCAGTGGCAGATAATAGGACTTATGAAGAAGCGGTGTGTCCTATTGAATAAAACGTCTTTGCAGAGTCAAAAGCAAGATTTTTGCACTAGTAACAGCCAATAATTATGTGCATGAATATGTGTGTTTTCCAGTCACTGATACAGAATGATGTGGATCTGTTGGACACCAGGAAACATTGTGATAAAGGCAACCTGAGAGTGAAGCCCATCAAGGGGACGGCAGTTTTCTGGTATAACTATCTCTCCGATGGCAGAGGTAATGAATATAACTTGTCTGCTGTTTTGTCATGTATTGTTGTAACCTTTTGGAATACAGCTGAATAAAACATAATGGTGGTGAAATATTTGCACCAAATAACCATAAACTTTGCTTGATACACAAACCCAAATTACCCAAATTGTTTTATCAGCATAACAATTTAAGTAGTAGAAAGTCTAACTGAAATATTAAAATCAATTTCAGAGTGTCTCAGACTTTAAGACCTCACTGTCCAGATAAATTGTCTGTAAAATGTTTATAAGCTGTAATTGTTGTTCTTTGCTGCCCTCTGTAGGTTGGGTGGGTGAACAGGATGAGTACTCTCTTCATGGTGGCTGTGTGGTGACACGAGGGACTAAGTGGGTCGCCAATAATTGGATCAATGTCGATCCAGACTACCAGCGCCAGGCGCGCTACCAGCATTTAGTTTCTCAACAACAAGAGACACAAGAGCAAGAAGAACTCATTTCAGAACTGAACACAGACCAACACATTGAAACACACCAAGACCTGTAAACACATACACAAATTCAGGTACAACAATGCACAAATATACACATTCACTTCTGTCTATAGTTACCCACTTTCTCTTTCACACACACAGCAGAACATCACTATACACACACATATGCCTCTGCATCACTCAAACACCCTGAAGCACTGAACTCATACCAACAAATACACTCGTCCTTTCTCGTCGTTTCGCTCTTCCACACAAATGCACACTATAGAAATGTAGCCCTACCAACATTTCCTCATATTCAGAATTGAATGAGCTTTACCCAGCCTTCAGCAGTCTCAGTGTTTGAGCTGGAACCTGTGTTGGGTTGGATTCAGGGATAAACAGCCTGAGCTTTATGCAATTGTGAAAGACAATGCTACTGTTCCTAATGTAGATACTGAAGGCATTAATATTATTATTCCCATTACATGGGAATGCAGCCATATTTGACAACTTTGTTTACATACAGATTGACACTCTACTGTACCTTCCAAAGGTTGTACACCGCAGCTAATCGTTAAATGCAGTGATAGTAAATAGAAGTGCATCCAAGATGTGTATCTCTTCCCTGGTGGGATGATAGTTATTATGACTAGGGACTTTGGCAACCTCCAGAAAATTAAGCACAGTCAGTGCTAAAGCAACTTCACAATTGCTGGAGGATGTAGTGTGTACGTGGCCAAAGAATGTGTAAATATATATTGTTGCTTTCTACTGAAGTGACATTTTAACTGACATCAAAATCACCAAACACTTGAGAAACGTTATCTGCAGGTGCACTCAGCATTAACTAGTTGTAGTTCTTGTCAATGGACTACAGGTTAGTTTATTATCATAACTAGTAACTAAAAATAATTAAGAGTTGTAACCTATGTAACATCTAGTCAGCCTCCATCTCTGTCAGGATGTTTCTTACACTTATTCCCGTTCAGATATACCTGAAAAAAAGCATGTAAAACTTGCACAATCTTGTATGATTTGTTTGGATTTTAATAATTTATTTTGTAATGTTTTTTCTTTGTTAATTGCAATGCATCCAAAGACTGGCTGAGGTTAACTTATTTTATTTATTTGTTGAAGTTGAATCACATTGTTGCTGTTAAAATGCACAGAATCACTTTGTTGAATAAATTATTAAAATGACCAATCAGAGACTAGGCTGTTTTCTTTCAAAACAAATTGCATTTTTGTACTTTTCTACTTGTCTGTTGTTTAAGTTAAAAATAACTATTTTCATAAAATGGTATAAAATCCAATTACATTGCATTTAAAATTAAGTGTTCATCTTACTAATCAGTATAATTTACAATAATCCTTTACTAGTAAAATAAACCAAAAATATACAAACACAAAAATATTACATTGGCTACGTTTCATAACCAAATCAGAAAAAAAGTAACAGACTTGCTTCGTTACTGTCAAATGCTGAGCCAAATGCTATTTGAGCATTAATTTCATAGACATAACTTGACGGAGATGTTTACTTTTTTGTGTATAGCTTGTATGAGCATGTAGAACAAGATGAATCATCAATCAAGAAATCAGAAATCTTCTCTCATAGTCGGGTACCACTTTTATCCTGAAATGAGAAGTTTGAAATCATGTATATGATAATATTCAACGATCATTCCATAATCATATTCCATGTATATTTAAGTGTGATATTGGTGAGCACGTATACTGTACATATAGAACCTACCAGAGCATTCTCATAGCTGTGGATGGTCACAGATCCCTGATGCTTGAGACAGTACAGAACAGCATCATGCACAGTAGCAAAGACACGCCCTTCAGTGATGACATCAGAGAAGAAGCCGCCACGCTCAAGCTGTTCCACCACAAGTGCTTGAGTGAAAACAATGCACAGGCCACATATTTTAATCACTGACTGAATAAAACATCTGACAGGAAGGCTGATTTTACAAGTAATGATGATAGACCCATTACCTTGACAGCCTGCCAAGTAGATATCCACATCGATCTCTCCAAAATCATGGAATATCTACAAAAAGAGATGGTGATGAGAACTTGGTTGCAATGCAAAGTCACTTTTTCTCTGTTGGACTTTTGGATCACTTACATTCCTTAATGTCTTAATGGCCACTGTATCAGTAAAGTTAGCAGTGGAGAAATCCAATATGATGGAGTGGATATCCCAGGTCCACTTCCCCAGGGATCCCAGAGAAACCCTCTCCAGGTCCCTGCTTAAAGTGTCCTCGCTGCTGGAGTCCAGCGTGGTGGTGTCCCCGTCGTGCAGATCTGACACTGACCCCAGGGTGGCGGTGTCAGGGTCAGTGCCCTTAAGGTACACCCAGGTGTGATGGCCATCAGATGTCCGTGCTGTCTCAGGTATTACAAACACTGTATTGTTTTCCCGCTCTCTGCAGCTAAGCTCTCTGTGTATGTCTCCATTCATTCCATCCCTCAACTGCCCTGTTTCATCTTCCACTGTAAATACAGCATTTTTGGATCGCTGAGAGGCTTCCCTGAAAGCTTTTTTCTGTAAAGGAGAATGAAAGTGACAGTTCCCAGATTGGAGCAGATAAATTCACTAGGTTTTTGACCATAGACATGCTGCCTTCCTGGATACATAGCAGCAACTTAATCATTATGGAATTGTGACTGTTTAGAAATTGGCACATAAATAGCACTCTGCACAGGAAACTCAGAATACAACTGGTTTCAATAGAGTTTGACATTATCATGTGGTTGAGCTAATATGCCTGAATATACACAGCGCACACAAATATTATGTAAAATAATCCATTTGTAATTACAGTGAACTACTTTTATTGATGTTTTTCAGTATTGAATGACTTTTAAAGAAAATATATGTTTTCACTGAGCTCATCAAAATGCATTCTGGGATTACCTTCTCCACAAAAATTACTTGTGATTCTGCCTTTGCCTTATAATATAGACAAAATTAGGTATCTTGGAAGGCAGCATAAGTACCGATATCTTTTGTAACAGCCTTTGCAGGCAGCATTTAAAGGCTGCCTCTGTAAGATCACTAGGTTTTGGAACAGAGCATATATGATAGTACAGGATTAGGACTAGTACATGTTAATGGTGCAGTTTATTATATCTTTATCCAGTAACCATGGAAACAGCAGAAATCTTCTACCTGTCTTTTAGCCTCTCTTCGGGCTCTCCGCTCTGCTCTCCTCTCTCTGCGTCTCTGCTTGGCCTCCTGTCTGCGCTTATAGGTGAGCATTTTCCCGATGTCCAGGCCACTCTTTGCGTAAACATCAGCAATTAATATGCATTAGTGAAAATAATATAGGTACATCTTAAAAGACAGTGGTTCCCAACCTTTTTGACTCCAATGGCCCCCACTAACCACAACAATATTCAAGGGCGCCATCCAGAAATCCAGTTGTTTTATTCTTTACTCACAATTTGCACATAAAACATTTTAGAGTGTGGCATAATTGTTTTAGTTTATGTTAAAGGGACAGTTCACCCAAAAATGAAAATTCCGTCATCATTTACTCCCCTCGAGTTGTTCCAAACTTCAATAAATTTATTTGTTCTGCTGTACACAAAGGAAGATATTTGGAAGAATGTTTGTATCAAGCAAATCTCACCCCACATTGACTACCATAGTATTTTTTTTCTACTATGGTAGTCAAAAGGGGGCGAGATCTGCTTGGCAACAAACATTCTTCCCAATATCTTCCTTTGTGTACAGCAGAACAAAAAAAATTATTGAAGTTTGGAACAACTCGAGGGGAGTAAATGATGACGGAATTTTCATTTTTGGGTGAACTATCCCTTTAATGTTTGTTTTGTCTTATTATAAATGATTTTATGCCATCTTGGATGGAAGGCCCCCTGCACGTTTGCTGAGACCTCCTTGTGGGCCCCAGGCCCCTGGTTGAGAGCCACTGTGACATTACAAAGTATTGAAAAAGACATACTCTATTGTATACCAAGTTCCAAACAAAAAATTTTACCTTTTTTTTAAGGGCCTCAAGATAAAGTTCAGCATTAGCAAAGTACATGGTGGCGGAAGAGCGAAATATGGTGATACCGGGTACCTCCCTCACCTACAAAACACAAAGCATGATTGTGACAGGTCTGCTTAGGTAGATACATTGAAAATATTAAAGCTATTATAATGCTATTAAAATTGTCCTGATATTTCTGGAGTAATAGTGGGAATATGACTGATATTTCTTCATTTAGCAAGACTGCACAGGAATGTTGAACTGTGGGCCATTTTGTGTGTTATTTGTCTATTTATTGAAGTTAAAAATTAGTTATGGTTTTTTGATCTTAATGTAAACCTCACCTCTTTGTGTGTCTCCATATCTAGATAAAGCTCAGTACCAGGGAGGTGTCCCAGTAGTGAATAACTGGGCCTGAGACACAGAAAAAAGTAATGTGATAAGGTCAGACATAATGCAGTAAGAGAATAAAGCAGATGACAAGAGCGAGAAACACAGCTGAAAGATTAGAAGCAGGGAAAGACTCCAACCGTTGAGTTCTGAAGATAACAGAGAGCAGTGCAAAACCCATGGAGGCCCCCAGACCCATATCCAAATTAAAGAGCACAGTAGACACATATGTCACCAACCATATCAACTACAATCACAAAAACAGAGCACAGAGATTAATTAGTACAGACAAACCAGCAAACAGGGAAATTATTGACAGAATTAAATATTAATATTAAACTAGATTTTGAAATATATTTTTTTTTATCACATTGTAAAAATAAATGTATTATTTTTATTATTATGGGATTTTTTCTGCAATTTTATGATCATCACTTAGAAAATAATAACTCATCCCCTCTATAAGCCACATAATCTACCATTCATGTCTGTAACAGTGCAGGACAAGCTATAGTATATATAGTGTGTATGTATATTCAATACTTTCAGTTCAATACTTTGGGTAAGCAGTTCAGATGAATTTAAGTAAGCAGAAGCACCACTAAATGCTTGTAGATTTTTGGTGGAGACTGTAGCATAACTTACCAGATCAACCTTGCTACTACGCCACAGTGTGACTACGTCATAGTACTGCTTGAACATTCCCTTCAGATTCACAAATACAATGGCTGCAAGAACTGCCTAGAGAGACACACAAAGAATGGAAATTCTGGTCATAATTTATTCATAGCTCATACCAATATAATGAATCTATAATAAGTAAAAATAGCTTGGTAATCTAACTCATAGTCCACACAGAGGATTGTTTATACTTACCTTGGGCAGCTCCTGAAAAAGTGAGCCTAACTTTAGTACTGTCACCAATACTATTACACCAGACACTACTCCTGCCATCTAAACAAACACAATGTGATGAACAAACATGTATAAATGCATGCATTCGCAGATATGTACAAATGCATTTGTCTTGCCTGTGTCTTGCCTCCTGTGCTTTCCTGTATGAGACTGCGAGACATAGAAGAACAAACTGAAAAACACTGGAAAAAACCTCCAAATGTATTACTGAGACCCAAAGCCACCAGCTCCTACAAATGAGTGAGAAAAAGATAGAGATCAGCTGTGTAATGTAGTTATCTGATTGTCTATGTCCATATGTGTTATGGTGATTAACCCACCTGGTTGCTTTCTACTTTGTAACCATGTTTGAGCGCAAAGGTTTTGCCCAAAGAGATAGAAATTGCATAACCCACAATGGCTATTGCAAAAGCATCCAACACCACCTCAGAAAAGACACTGGCGTTTGGAACCCTGGGAGGCTGAAGTCTGAGAAAACACATCAGAAAGACCACAATAATGCCTGCACTTGAAATATCATAGTCATATAACTATTTCTCCATTATTTTATGATATATAACTTGATTATTACATTTTCCGAAGTAAATGTGAATGAGCCAAAACAATGCTAGTTGTGGTTATCATGGCATTGCTATGCAGTTGCAAAGGTGTCTGAATAGTTTTAACATGTAGCTAGGTGGTTGCTAGGTGGTTTGTTAGAGTGTTGTGGCTGGTTGCCCCATGTCCGGCAAATAAATGGTAGCAATAATAATATTGCAATGCTTGTCTTCCCAAACACCACTAACTGAGAAAAAAAAAAATTATTTAAAGGGTTAGTTCAACCAAAAACTGAAATTTCTGTCATTAATTACTCACCCTCATGTCGTTCCAAACCCGCAAGACCTTCGTTCGGAACACAAATTAAGATACTTTTAATGAAATCCAAGAAGTTTTTTTATCTCCCATAGATAGCAACAAAATGACCTCATTCAAGGTCCAGAGAAGTAGTAAAGACATGGTTAAAATAGTCAACGTGACTACAGTGGTTCAACCTTAATGTTATTAAGCGACAAGAATACTTTTTGTGCACAAAAACAAAACAAAAATAACAACTTTATTCAAAAAATGTTCCTCTTCCTTGTCAGTCTGTTACGCAGTTGGCACAGTGAAAGCAGTGCAGAGCTTTCGTGTTTACGTCCGTCAACTGCGTAACAGACTGAAATAAAAAGTTGCTATCTTTGTTTTGTTTTTGCGCACAAAAAGTATTCTCATCATTTCATAACATTAAGGTTAAACCACTGTAGTCATGTTGACTATTAACCATGTCTTTACCTCTTCTCTGGATCTTGAATGTGGTCATTTTGATGCTTTCTATGAGAGATAAAAAACCTCTTGGATTTCATCAAAAATATCTTAATTTGTGTTCTAAAGATGAATGAAGATCTTACGGGTTTGGAACAACATGAGGGTGAGTAATTAATGACAGAAATTTCATTTTTGGGTGAACTAACCCTTTAAAAACAAAATATTTTTGATGTGAAAACTCACCCACTTGGGATCTCGCCAACGACTGATATCTTATAGCTTTCATTTAGCCGAGTGTAGAATGATATAACCGTTGCCACTACAATCTAGCATAAAAGCATATACAAACTTTCATGAATTACATGAGCTAAGGGTAAAATGATGTTAATCATTCCTTTGTAGTAAATAATTATTTCTAGGTAATTAGTTATTACTAGGGGATATGATGCAAACACTATAATGCAGAGAGTTGAAATGCTGACTACACAGATTAATAGCACAGAGAGGGCATCAAGGACAAGCACTATTGACAGATACAACAAAGATACTGATACAGCGATTTAATAAATCCTATTAAATAAAAATATTACTAAGTACAACTTGGTATTTGAAAATGGACATTTGTCACTGATTACGTACAGTGCAGAGTTCCACCGGAATAGGCACCAGCAGTTTTTGCCTGAGCGCATTGTTAAGCTCTTTGGCAGTGATGAGAACCACTATGGACACAACACTGGCCAGCAGAGTTGGAAGATGAGTCTCTGGCAAAAGCATAACCAAGTCTGCTAGAGTCTGCACAGAGAAATGACAGAGTAGTGCTTAATAAAGTTTAAATCTGCATGCACATCCAATGCATTTTTCTGTTTGTTAGCTTGTACTTACATAGACAATAGACAGAGGTCCATTGAAGCGCTTGGGTGAGACTCCAAGGATATACTTTAACTGGGCTACTACAGCATGAAGAGAAGCAGCTGTGGTATAACCTCTGACCAATGGCTCTGAAAGATACGTACCAACAAACCCAAACTGCACCAAACCTAATACAACCTAAGAGTGAGAATGCAAAATTGTATTTAATACCAATGTGAAACTGATACATTATAATTCATGTGAAATAGTGAATATATGTACAGTATATACACTACCAATTCAAAAGTTTGAGGTCGGTAAGGTTTTTTATTATTTTCAAAGAAGTCTCTTATGCTTACCAAAGCTGCATTTATTTGAACAAAATACAGTAAATACAGTAATATTGTGAAATATTATTACAATTTAAAATAACTGTTTTCTATTTTAAAAGATTTGTTATATATTTTTAAAAAAGCTAAATTTTCAGCATCATTACTCCAGTCTATAGTGTCACAAGATCGTTTAGAAATCATTCGAAGATGCTGATTTGGTGCTCAAAAGTCATTTCTTATTATTATTATTAAACTGTTGTGCTGCTCATATTTTTTTATAAACTAATATATTTGATAAAGTCAGAAAAGAACAACATTTATTTGAAACAGAAATCTTTTTTTAACATTGTAAATGTCTTTACTTTCACTTTTGATCAATTTAATGCATCCCTGCTGAATAAGTATTTTTTCTTTTAAAAAAAAAACCTACTGACCCCAAACTTTTCAATGGTAGCATATTTATTTACTCTGTGTATATTAATAAATGACATGGCTTTAGGTATATACATTTTTATGTGTTTGCATTGGTCCGTATGTGTTTTATGTGTTTGTGTTTTATGTGTTTTATGTGTTTGTGTATTACCTGAATAAGTCCTCCCAGTACAGTGGTGGCAGCAGCAACCTGTACTCTGTACAAGTCTCTAGATATGATATCCACCTCTTCAGTCACATTAGTGCCATTGTAAATCAGAAAATCTGCATCTGGGGCCAGTCTCTCTGTCACACTACCAATCATAATACTGAGGATAGTAAATGTGCCTACACACACACACAGACACACACACACACACACACACATATTTAAAGTCAGAACATTGTGACGTTTTTATATTGCAAGATCAAAAATAGACAATGTACACAAGATTCAAACAGAAAACAATCCATTTAGACAAAATAAAATTAACTAAAGTTCATCATTTTCATTACTGTTCAAATATAAATTAGGCTCTCACCTATGGAGATGTGTCTGGAGGTCCCAAAAATAAAATAAATTAATGGAGGATAGAGGGATGTGTAGAGTCCAAATACCGGAGGCAACGAGGCCAGCAAAGCATATGCCATTCCTAAAACACACAAATACAAGGTCTCAAACAATGATTATACTGTGTTTCAGTCATTAAAAAGTCAAGAAACATGCTTTTACCCTGTGGAAGGTGCATAATGCCCACACTGATGCCAGAGATGAGATCGGGCATGCCGTAATCCCAGATGGAGTAACGGGGCAACCAGGACAGAACAGGCAAGAAACCAACTATGCTATGTTTCAGTTTGGGTACCGAACAGCTGAAAAAAACAACAAAAACAAAGAAAACACTTAAAAACAATGTTGATTCTAGTCACAAAAACAGTGGCTTTCATGGCTGTATCTTACCTGAGTGATTTCTTCAGCCGATGTGAGATGGAAAGGTTGGTCTGGGAACGGTCCATTCTCTGTGATCGCTCTTTCAGCCTCTGTTCATCTATAACTTCTCTCTGTATATGATAGTCTGCATTTCCAGAGTCCATTTTTTATATTTTGTGCTGTATAGCTACTATAAATGGTCTGTGTCAAGACTTAAAAATAAATTACAAAGCACAAAATTACACTGACCTCGATAACAATAAAACTTCATAAAGCTTTCTGTGTGACAGTAATCTCTGATATTCCTTTAAAGCTGTGTGGGATATTTAAAAGGGGAGCTAATAGGGTTGGTTGAAGCTGTGCTTTCTACCAATGATTAACTCAAGAACAAGTAATAGCATGTAATAATTTTATTGAATACATACAATTTCAGAAGCGTTAAATTAGCAAAATAAGCTTACAAAATATTGCCAATGTACATGTCATTATAAAAAAATGTAATTATAAAAAACTTTATAGTTCTATCTCTCAACTCTAGTTTTATTTTAGTCCAAATGCTGACTCAGACTTTCCTCCTGTGTTCATTAGTAGCTACTTTGTGCACTCTAAGGTGAACTGCAATGGAAACTTTTTTTCTGTTCCAGTAGAAAATTCCATTGTGATGTGCAGCATAATGAATTAATGACTTCCAAAAAAAAAGGACAGGAAGAGATGTTTTGACATCCTTCATCCTGTAACGTCTCTCCTCTGTGGTATATATATTTATAATCGAGTACTGTATGCCTCTGACTTGTACCGATTACACCTATGGTCCTATATATATATTAAATATATACTTTAACTGGGCTACTACAGCATGAAGAGAAGCAGCTGTGGTATAACCTCTGACCAATGGCTTTGAAAGATACGTACCAACAGGGGGGCTATTTTAAGATACACTATATTGCCAAAAGTATTGGGACACCCCTCCAAATCATTGAATTCAGGTGTTCCATTCACTTCCATGGCCACAGGTGTATAAAATCAAACACCTAGGCATGCAGACTGCTTCTACTAAACATTTGTAAAAGAATGGGTCGCTCTCAGGAGCTCAGTGAATTCAAGCGTGGTACCGTGATAGGTTGCCATCCGTGCAATAAGTCCATTTGTGAAATTTCCTCACTACAAAATATTTCAAGGTCAACTGTTAGTGGTATCATAACAAAGTGGAAGAAATTGGGAACAACAGTAACTCAGCCACAAAGTGGTAGGCCACGTAAAATCACAGAGTGGGGTCAGCGCATGCTGAGGCGCACAGTGCGCAGAAGTCGCCAACTTTCTGCAGAGTCAATAGCTACAGACCTCCAAACTTTGTGTGGCCTTAAAATTAGCTCAAGAACGACTGTGCACCAGTGCACAAAGCAAGGTCCATAAAGACATGGATGAGCGAGTTTGGTGTAGAGTAAGGTGACCAGATTTCTGAAATGTAAACCGGGGACATTTCCTGTTTGAGTGGTCAAAATACCACTAAAATCTCATTTGTTATTATCTATTAATTAAAAAACGGGGACAGTACATTTTTGATTTTTTTTTTTATTGTTGTGGGTTCCACATTTTACATTATTAAGTATTATGATTTAATTTTATTATTAGGATTTTTGGTCTGGTTTTAATACAATTCACCAAAATAACTAGCCAGTAGGCCTAACTACAAAAAACTTAAACTATTACACTATTTTGAAAAATCACATTACAAAATATGAGATAAATAACAGTAATAAAGTACAGTGTGCACATTGAACAAAGAAACAGCATTGACTTGTACCTGGACATTAAAGAGGGTTCAAACATCTTTTTAGTTGTGATATAAAGTCTACATCGTTTTAGGTGTTTTCGGATGCCAAACAATTATTACAATAAAATAATAATATTTTAGGCCAATATAATTATTCATATGACAATAATATCCATATAGGCTATTGTAACAAACGCACTCTAAAATATATATATATTTTTTTAGTTAGGCTACTTTACACAACGTATAGGGAAATTAAAATACTAGTTTGTAGCCAATTTCTAAGATAAATCCTTGAGCTTTAATTTTGATCACTAAATCGCCAGCTGATCTTGTGAGCAAAGTGCGCACTTCTCACGCAGGACAGACAAACTGTACATGCTGTTTTATAAAGGCACACAAAGCCATATGACGGTTTCGATTTTAGTTCGTTGGCAAAATACAACGTAGAGACGATTTATGTTTTAAATTTTCGGTTCATCATGAAACGGTGGCACCGGGAAACACTGAATGAATGTTTAGCTGACACATGTGCTAAAGTTGTCATATCAGTTGTTATATCATAACAAAAACCCTTCAACCGGACCGAACGAGAGTGTCGAGGCCTGCCGCTGCGCTGATCCCATAGGCGTGGCGCTGTACAACTGCGGTGTGCGTGAACTCGCTGCCGGTGTATATGGATACTGTAGAAAAGCGGTATTGAACTGTTTAACATATTTTAATAAAGAGATATGTTCAGAAAAAAAAAAAATTTGACAGCACTATTAAGAAACCTCTATGCTGTATGCTGGCCAGACTTTTTTGCAATGTATTTGCGGATTATTTTGAACGAGATATAAAACGGGGACATTTCCGGGGACAGCGCACCAAAAACCGGGACGTCTGGTCACCCTAGTGTAGAGGAACTTGACTGGCCTGCACAGAGTCCTGACGTCAACCCGACAGAACACCTTTGGGATGTCCAACATCCAACATCACTGCCTGACCTCACAAATGCGCTTCTAGAAGAATGGTCAAAAATTCCCATAAACACACTCCTAAACCTTGCGGAAAGCCTTTCCAGAATAGTTGAAGCTGTTATAGCTGCAAAGGGTGGGCCAACTCCATATTAAACCCTACGCATTAAGAATTGGATGTCATTAAAGTTCATGTGCACGTAAAGGCGGGCGTCCCAAAACTTTTGGCAATATATATAGTGTATCTGTTTGTGTGAAGTTTAAAAGTCTTTACATCCCCCCCAAAAAAGTTAATATACATGTTGTAAAAAAGCATGGCACATTGCAGTAATAATATAGAGTATATAAGTGTAATATTGTTTAATATTAAAGGTGCAATAGGAGATCTGGGAAATGCTAACGTTAGCCTGCTAGCGAAAACCATTGAAAGCATACGATCCCACCCTCCCTGCAAATCGCCATCAAAAGTCACACCTCCTCCAAAACACTGAATGCGCGCGCGCACACACACACACAGCTGCTCTAGCCACTATAGACTCATGTATCAAAGCACATAACATTACAAAAATAATGAACGTAAACAACTTAGAGAGCTTGTACCTGACTTCTGCAGATTCATCTCTGTGTTGATTCTGTTGACGTGTCTGACGACGTGAACAGCTCCGGTTAGAGCTCAATCTCGCTGTTTTGGTTCGGTATTAAAGTAAAAGGAGGTTGCTGTTTGTTTGCAGTACTCCATGACTGAGGTCTTGTATAAACTCTGCGTAGCAAGAAACGCGCTATGATGATGTCTGCGTGAACAGAGTGCGCGAGGGCATGTAAAAACATATGCTGACAGGCAGGTAGGAGATAGTATTATTTCATTCGGCCCGAATATAAAGGTTGAATAAACATTTTAGGGTCCTACGCCTTCCACAGACGATATATATATATAAACTGTTTAACATAGTGATTGCTATCAGGATATGAGGAGATTTTCAACCAGTATAACAAGAAATGTTTCTGTAGAGAATCACCTATTGCACCTTTAGGCTATTTAATTGAATAAAATACTAGTTCTGGATATGCTTCATTAATATCTTGATAACACAAATAAATATCTGTGATCAATGTATAAATACCCACAATGTAGAGTATATAAGTTTAATATTGTTTAATATTAAGTATTTAATTGAATAAAATACTAGTTTTGGATTTGCTTCATCAATAAATTGATAACAAATAAATACCTGTGATTAAGGTATAAATACCCATAATTGCACCAAAAGTAACCGTTAAGAAGCTGCATTAAAGAACAAATGCTTACACATAGATTGTGTGGTCTCTTTAAGAGCATGACGGGGGTGAAATTTGACCTCAGCTCTCATGTACTGAGGGCCTTTCCCCAGATTCCATTAGAGAAAAACTAACACATAAGCATTGGAAAGTAACTAAGTAAATTGGCAATAAAAAAAACTTTCACAAGTTGTAATATTAAGTAATGTATAGTGATCAAGAAAACTTGTTGAACATTTTTTCCTTCAGTAGTTTGACAAATCATGGTCTATATATAGCGCTGTTGCTTAGTGGGAATGGCCATGGAAGGTTGAGTACACAGAGCATGCTCCCTCTCCCAGTGTTTACTGTCAGACGCAAGGCAGCAAGCGTGTTTGTGTCGAGTGTGGGTAATGGACGATTTGTTGCCTGAAGGCAGACACCACAGGAAGCCAGAGATCTGGTACGATTCATTGATGCATGTGCTAATATAATTCAATAGACTTTGCTTGTTGCCAATACTGTGACTGATACAACAATAACTGTCTTTCTGTTGACATGTCAGAGCATTGACCTGTTTAGCACTGACCCTTAGAGCAAGATAAAATTATTGGTGCATCAAAATGAACTTTCTTTAAAGTTCTGTGGATTACTGAGTGTGCACTATCATGTTGCAGCAAGTTGTCATTTAGCTGCATTTGCTTAAAAAAATGTTTTTTTTATCTTTTCAGTACATGTTCCTTGACATCCTTTTAAGGACCTCCAGGATGAATTTACGCTAAGGCTAATGCTTCTCTAAGTTTTAAGCTATCAAGACAAAAAAAAAAAAATCTAAATGGATCTGAGAGCCAAGCACGGTTTGGCGCTGTTGGAACAGCTAAACCAAATGCGGGATGCTGAGCAGCTAACAGATGTGGTTCTGATCGCTGAGGGTGTTAGCTTCCCATGCCACCGTGCGGTGCTTTCTGCCTTCAGTCCCTACTTCCGCGTAATGTTCACCTGTGGCCTGCGTGAGTGTACCAACCGTCAAGTGGTGTTAAGAGACATGCCAGCCCAAAGCCTGGCCCTTCTGCTAGAATACATGTACAGCTCCAAACTTCCACTCACTGCAGCCAATGTGCAGGGCATCTCTGTTGCTGCTTTTCTTCTACAGATGGATGATGTGTTCAGTCGTTGTCAGATCTACATGACTGACAACATGGATGCTTCCAATTGCCTGGGAATCTATTATTATGCCCGGGATCTAGGGGCAGAGGAGCTGGCCGACCAGGCTCAGCGCTATCTGCGGCAGCACTTCACTGAAGTGTGCCTTGGGGAAGAGGTGCTGGAGTTGGAGGCACACCAGTTAGGGGTGTTACTGGGCTCAGATGACCTTAATATTTCACGGGAAGAGAGCATTTTGGATGTGGTGATGCGCTGGGTGAAGTACAGTCCAGGGGGTGTAGGGTCAATGGAAGAGAACCGGGCCAGGCACCTCCCAGAGCTCTTAAAGAAAGTACGTCTTCCACTGGTGGGTGTGGATTACTTGAAGGGGACAATGAAACGGAACACAGCACTTCTAGCTGATGCTGAATGTCTTCAGATAATGGAAGAGGCAATTGAAACTGCAAGCTTGGATTCAGATGCTCCACCCCGCCGACTGAAGTTGCGCTACGGTATGGAGACCACGGACCTCCTGCTCTGCATTGGTAATGATGGTGGAGGGATACGCTCACGTTATGGAAGCTACACTGAGCGCAGCTTTTGTTATGCTCCCAATACTGGCCGGACTCTTTTTATCACCTCCCCACGATACGGTGATGCGCTTGGATATGTCTATGCTGGGGTGGTAACTGAGAGGAATGAAATTGTTGTGGCAGGAGAGCTGGGAGCCAGAAGGATGGCGAGACAGAAAGACAGAAACGTCGAGATTTTCATGTGAGGCTTCTGCAGGAGAAAATGACAGTAATAATCCATGTTTTCAACATCAAATATATAAAGGAAAAACCTACAAATCTGTTCATTAGAGCACCTATAATTAAAATGAGAGAAAATGCATCACATTATTACAGACAGTAAAACATACAGTTCAAAAATCTAATATTTGCTGTGTTTTTCAGGTACAACAAGGAAGCCCAAGGATCCTGGAAACACTTGAGCTCGGCAGAGTATCGTGACTCTTATGCATTGAGCTCTTTGGGAGACAACCTGTATCTGATTGGGGGTCAGATGAAGCTGAAGAACCAGTTCCTCATCACCAACAGTGTTGAGCGCTGGTCTCTACAGGGTGGGCCATGGCGAAGTGCTGCCCCTCTGCCCATGCCCCTCGCCTATCACAGTGTAGTTCGGATGAAGGGCCGCCTATATGTGCTTGGGGGACGAACACCACAGGTAATATACCAAAATAGTGGAAATTTGTCATCTTTATATTGCACAAGAAAAGTCATGAAAATGGAGACTGGATGGTGCAAACACAATAAATCACTATGATTTGGAAAATAAAACCAAGCGGGGGAACACAGTAACTGTGTTTATTGCCTTCCCTCTTTCCCTCTAATGCACCTGTTCTGCCATATCTCATGAATGGCAGTCATACCGCACAGATGACGAGCCTGACCGTATGAGTAATCGCCTGCTTGAATATGACCCAGAGACCAACAAGTGGAGTGAACTTGGCCCTATGAAGTATTCAAAATACCGTTGCAGTGCAGTCGCACTCAATGGGGAAATCTATGTATTAGGTGAGATTAACATTTCCAGAGTGAGACGTGTGGATTAATTTATTAACACAAGCATATGACAGTAGCCATGATTACATAATCACTAAAGCTTAAGGTAGCATATGTGCAACTTAATGTTATTCTCTTAGAATAATGGGTTACTTTATTTTAAGGTGTCCTTGTTACAGTTTTTTATATTTATATTAATAACAATAATTATAATAATAATATTAATTAACTACATGTACTTACTATAGGGTTATGGTTAGGATTAAGTTTGTTGTAGGGTTAGTTGCATGTAATTATGCATCATTTGTAGTTATTACTATAATAACTACATGTAACGTGTAACAAGGACACTGTAAAATAAAGTGTTACCGAATAATGTTTGTTTAAATTTTAAATGTGGTTTCCACTAGTCAATGGTTCACCCCAAAGAAAAAAGGAATCTCAAAACCTAGTCATCACCCATGCAATTACAAGGATTTTACTGTACTGTAAAATGAGCTTCAATGTCTCCTCCTGCAGGTGGTATTGGGTGTGAAGGTGTGGATCGCGGCCAGTCACGTCACTGTCTTAATGTAGTAGAGATCTACAGCCCCGATGGTGATTTCTGGAGGAATGGTCCTCCTTTACCATGGTCTCTCCTATCACTTCGCAGCAATGCATCAAATGCTGGTGTTGTTGATGGAAAACTTTATGTCTGTGGATACTACAAAGGAGCAGGTAAATATGTAATTCTCTAATATCAGTCCAATTAGTTTTGCCTTCAACTTAAAGTTAAATTCATACATACCTCTGTGACCATTCAAAATAGACAACATTGTAAGTACTCCACTCTTTCCCAAGATCGTCATGATATCATTACTAAAGACATCCTGCAGTTGGATCCCTGGGAAAATGTATGGACAGTGGTGGCAAAACAGGCTCTGATGCACGACAGTTACGATGTATGTTTGGTGGCAAATCTGAACCCTCGTGGACTCATGCCCCCTCCTGCTGACTTGGTAGAGGAATGACAACAATCTCGCCAAAAAATGATTTCTAATGAAAAATTACGCAATTTACATTATTCACATGACAGAAGAGGAATTGCCAAAAATATGTAGATATAGGGAGTAGGGCTTTCATTAATAGATATGTATTCTTACTTCAAACTATTTTGATTTCTAATTCTGCAAGTGCTTTAGTGATATTTTTTTTAGTTTTGTTGTTGACATTTTTGGATTTCAGATATTACCAATAGTTGACGTATTAAGATAAAGTATGTATAAAGTAAGTATTAAGTATGTATTAAGATATGTGTCAAAGGAAATGAGAAACTCACATAATTTAGAGCTCAAATAAAGTAACACTTTGAGAAACTGAGTTAAAATATGATTTTACTTCACTAACATAGTAAAAATGTATAGCATGGAGTTGCACAATACAGTATATGTACTGTAACTTCAAGCAGTCGATGCAATTTATTAAACATATAATTATCTGTCCAATTTACCAGGCTAAATCTGTGTCATGTTCCAAATGCAAACAAAATTGAATATATTTGTAAATGATTATGTACCTTTTGATGTTACACTGAGGTTGTCTAAAATATTTGCAAGGCCAAACAAATTATTTACAAACTTCTGGAATATGATTTGTGAAAAAGAACATGACATGTCTGAATTACAGAATATGCTTGAATGTTATTGCTTTAGAGTCATATGGTACAAGTAAACTAGAACAATGCTTTTAGAGGAAGTAAAGTCTGCCAAACTGTCTGAGTTTTTATACCATCCATATGTACCAATGTTCAAAAAAGAATCAACAAGGAACAGCAACAGAAAAGGAACAGACAATGTCTATTACAAGAAAAGTGGTTAGAGAACAAGGTTTGCGTGTTCACAGGCAATTTCGAGTTCTTACTAAAAAAACTCAACAGAGAATGTAAGTGTAATCAGCATACAGTATGGAGGTATTCTGCATTTTATTCTGAGTCATTAGTAAAGTCAAAGAGCTGCCACAGGCCACCTTCTCCTACTACAACACTAGCTTTAGGTTCTGGCACCACATTTTCCCACTCAGCCATCTTGTATTCCACCATCATTTGGGAACTCTCTGTGTCCTCAGACCACAAACTGAAGGGGTTTAGTGGTTGTTCAGCCACACACCTACTGACTGGTGCTACAGTGGCTTGCTGCTGTAGTTTTAAGTGATTCTCTGCAACAGATTTGTTGGTCATTTTCCAGTTGTCACAAAGAGAAGACAAAGGTACTCTGTCTTTTTGTTCACACTGAAGGTCTTCATTCTGTGGGCTGTCCTTTGAAAAATTCACTGCTCCTTTTTTTCTCACTGGTTGTCTTTGTGGGAGAACCAAGGCTCTCTTTTTCCCCCTATAATTCAGGGCTTTTTGGCGCCTCCTAGGTACTTTCAGTGGTGGCAACGCATTAGTGCTCAATCCGTTCAATGTTTTTTCAGGCACCAGGTGTCTGTCTACATAATGTTTTTCATGCTCCTCTATGGATGCAGTGGATTGAGTATCCACAAGTAGGCTTGAAGATGTGGTCTCAAATAACTGTGTGCACCATAATCTCTGTGAAGCATCATGGGAAACCTCCTGTGTGACTGCTGTCTGCTGTTTTTGTACAGGCAGAGCATGTGCATTTCTGTTTTGTGTCTTCTGTGTGGTAAGTGGACACTGGTTCTGTTCTACTTCTTTTCCTGAATAAATGGCAGGCCTGTTGCACATCATCATGCTCTCTTGGTGTTTCTCAGTTGAAATGACACAGAACCTCTCTAACAGACCAGGTGATGTTTGGACTTCACTGTCAATCATTCTGGCAGAGCTAGGTCCTGCTATTGGCTTGTGAATAGAAATCAAAGTGGTAAGCTGAGAAAGAATTTTTCCCAGCATGCCCTGCTCCTTGCTCTGCTCTACTTTTAGATGTTTCAGATCCCGTTGGAGGTTAAGCATGTTTGAGCTCAACTCTTTTGCAGCCAGACTGCTCTATTTATTAAAAAAATAAATGTGGATTAATAACAATGCCAATGTTAGTAATAGCTTTACATTAATTGTATAGGTTATATGTGCAGTTCTTACCTTAACTTCTCTGTCTTCCATTTCTATTTGTGTTTGGCTCTGCATAGTCTCAAATTGACATGTTATACCCTCTTTCACAGTGTTTAAATAACCTTCAACTGCAATGGAAAACATAATATCATAATGCTATCAATGCTGCATAATGCTGCTATTAAAAGCTACACTATGTAACTTTTAGCCCTTTAGTGGTAAAAAAACAAAACTGCATGGATTTTGCGGAATAACATTGTTTTGGTTGTGCTTCAGCTCTGTGTCTGTGCGGATGAATGTGGTTCTTTCTCATAACTAAAAAGAGAGAGAGAGATTATCCTAACTGCTCATAAAACATTCACTACTAGGCTTAAAAGATATAATCAGTTTGGATAGAAAGGACCTCAAGCTGACTAGCTGAAAACTGTAGCTTATACCTATTAATAGACTCCGTACTTCCTTAGAAAAAATTCCAGCACAGCGCTACAACAAATATAATGACCCTTCACAATAGATAATGCTTTACAATGAACTCTGTTAGAGAGCTACATATGGCAATTTATCTGTTCAGAAAAATACCTTACTCCATTGTTAAGTAATAAAAACGCAATCTCCTCAACGCTTTTACAACTCTTCTAATCCCCTAGTTCTCGCCATCTGCAAAAAGCCAAGCCAATGTTGGTTCTTGTTTTATTTCAAGCTCTGTTGGTTCTCTTTTTGCCAGTAAACTTTGCTCTTTTAGGCATTTTTTTTTTAAATCAGTGATTTCCCAGAGGTTCGAGATTTAGCGTGCTCCATGTCAAACTTTCTCACATCAGGGTAAAACAAAAGCACGTTTTGGAAGACGTTTTAAACAAAAAGAAACGTTACATAGTGTACCTTTAAACCTCATTTGATAAATAGTTATCTTTAATGGTAATGTTATCTGTGGAATGCTGTGGTCGTCAGCATGGGCTAACTGTTAAGAACATCTGCATACAGTTAAAAGAATAAACAAAACTTACAAAGAAGAACATACCTGTTTTTGAAAAATTATCCATTCTCTCCACTAAAACTTTTCTGGTAATGTCACTGCTTCCATCAATGGAATTTAATAAAGTCTCTCTGGTCTATAAGGGAAGAGGTAGGTTAAAGTAATATTAAAACCATGAATATGTGCAGTGAAAATGTATCCCTAATGTATAAATGTTCTAAATGTATTAAACATGTATCTATCTATGCCTCTATGTATCTAGTACAATACTTGCATTTTCCAGAGATTCTTGCAATTGTAGAATTCCATTAGTGAGAATTTCCCTAAAAAGTGAAAAAGTTATATAACAGTATGTCAGGACAGAACCAAAGCTATATGAAAACTGCAACAGAGAACATAAAAACAGACATTTACACAGTACAGTACAGTTAGAATAGTTTTTTTTTATTGAGCAGGAATCAAGGATAGACAAATTACCTTTCATATTTTTCTTTGGCTTTTCTCTTCTCCTCCTCAAATCTGTCCAACATGCCAATGGATTTTCCACCAGTGAAGTTTAGGATTTTTCCATCACCGCCAAACAAAAATGGCTTAGAACTATAACTGCTGGACACCGTCATTTCCTTCATCTGTAGAGGATATAGACAATTTGGAATAAATATGAAGCTTAAAATATTATTCGTTAGAATTTTATAGACGTCTCTTTCACAACAACATGTCACATTAATTGTCATTTACGAAAGGTTTGTGGACCAAGAAAAAAAACAAAAACAATCAAGAATATGTTCATCATATTATACAAGACAAAACATGGCATGTTCTACAGTCCAAACAAAATACATAGTTTATGCCTGAGATATTTACCTCCTGTGAGGCATGCTGAGAACCTCTGCTCTGTCCACTCATCTCCTGAGTAAACCCTTGTGAATTGTCAGGCCACATTTGAGAGCCCAACAGAAACTGAGAGTCAGTCAGGCTGGAGTAGTCACTGGTTCCCGGACCCTTACCAGATTTTATCCCTCTATAACAAACAAAACTCTGAATAAATCAATATAAACACGAGATTATAATGCCCTCTTTCAATGTAAATGATTGGGTAAATGTAAATTATAGTAAAAGTTAGTTGACAAATACTCTAGTATAGAATTCAGGCATGAGACATACCCAGAAGTTGCAGGGATGTTCAACATCTCCTTAATATTCCAGACATTAGGCTTCATATCCAGGCTTTCAATGTCTAAAAAAAAAGTGTTTTAAAAATATTGTAGAACTGATTTGAGCGAACGTAAAGTCTGTTCACGCGCGAGCCCGACGGCTGCCGTCATCGATTACATCAAACATATCATTACGTGTTTTCATGACAAATTAGCAAGAAAACAACTGTTTAACGGATACTACAATTGTTTAGTTCATTTTAAAGAAGTGGGACTTACCAGCAAATGATTTTTGATATGAAGTAATGATTCTGAGGCAACACAAATAATTTCTGGCGGTAGTTGGTGCTGACCGTTACGGTTTAATCAAGCTGTGTGTAAGTGACAGAGAGTGACATGTGACAGACTGCGGCAGTTTTCCCGGGCTACAGAATTCAAACAGTTCATCCAGCCAGTAAACATTTACACCTATTTTCCCACACTATTCATAGCCAGGCTGATTGGGATCGCTAGGTGGCATTATTTAAATACTTATTGGAAAAAAAAATATGTATATACAGTACAGTCCAAAAGTTTGGAACCACTAAGATTTTTAATGTTTTTAAAAGAAGTTTCGTCTGCTCACCAAGGCTACATTTATTTAATTAAAAATACAGTAAAAAAATGTAATATTGTGAAATATTATTACAATTTAAAATAACTGTGTACTATTTAAATATATTTGACAAAGTAATTTATTCCTGTGATGCAAAGCTGAATTTTCAGCATC
>RJVU01019434.1:2952096-2967244 GCA_003731715.1 Anabarilius grahami | reverse complement strand
GGTGTTGCACTACTAGAGTATTTTTTAATTGTTAAGCTAAAATTCAGTCAAGTGAGTTGTTTTCTCAATGAATTTTGTACTGTTTATATTTATTACTAGTATTTTTGTGTGATATTGTACTTTTGAATCTTGTGACATTGTAACTAGGCTCCAAAACAAGACTTCCACAGTTAGTCATACTTGCACACAACTAACTCCTCAAACCTCATTAAATAATAATAATAATAAAAAAAAAATAGACATTAGCATATATACTATTTGGTTAAGTGTTTGGTTCCTGTATACACAAATATTGCATTGCCTATTCTGTACAGTCGCAACAAATTCCATTAGCACTTATTGATGCCATATACTGTACATTTGCTGGAAAATACCCTGTATGAGCATTGAAAATACTTCTGGCTTGGATTTCCATGTTAACAACATTTTCATGTTATACTAACAAGTGTGCATGAAATGTCCAACTGTTTAACAATAGCACATTCCTCACTACATTCAACATAAAGGGTTCTGGCTTGCACCAAAGAGGATACATTCAAATTTGCTAGGCCTTGCAAACTTGCTGTTAAGACACGATATATAATCAAAATTGTTGTGAAAAACTATTGCCAAACATGAAGTTACCTAAAACATTGAGTTCCCATTTATTCCTTCTTTCCACTGTAAAAGATAAAGTGCCATTAAGTGAATGTGCTAATGGATGAAGTCACCATTTTTGATTTTGTACATTTAATACAAAATTAGAATGTAAAAGTATGGAAGAACTTATATATTATCTAGTAAATTTATCTTGTTTTTTGGTTGAAAAAACAAACAAAGTGCTTGATATCATTGTAGTGTCATTAAGAGAGTGACAAAGCATGGCTGGAGAAGTGAGTTACTTTTTTTTTTTTTTACTTTATTTTGTAAACATTTATTGCAAATAGTGGCCTTTAAAAAGCCATATCATCCCCTATGCCTATATATATTTATGATTTTCTGTGTTGTTTTTAGTTTTTTCATTTGTAATAATGGTTCTGCTTATTTAAAAGATTGTTTGATTTTTCTACTTCATTTTAGGAAGGGGTTTTTGAATATTGTTTTGTAAAATTTAAAATCTTCAGTATGCTGGATTAAGCAAAAGTAAGGAATGTTTACTTATGGTGATGGTAAATGATGTGCTTTCATGGGGATACATCAGTCATACTGATTCTAGAATATAACCACTTAAATTCAACTTATTTCTCATGTCATTTTATTGGCTGTTGTGCAGCAACTGGAAAGCATGTCAGTAGATTTTGTATATGAATTATGTTTCGATTGATGCTGTTGATGAACTTTTTTGTATGTTGATGTCCTAATGGAGTATTGATCACAAACTGAATCATATTTGATGAAGATTTCAGTGTTTACAGAAATAAAAGATATTTTGATTTATGAGAATTTATTTTTAACTTTATATTATCATGGCAGAATATGGTTTAATAGTTATAGCAAAGAGCCACAGTGCACAAAATAAACAATCCAGGTGGCGGCATGGTGTTAATCATCAAAGAGTCATTTTCCATATATAAGTTCTGGGAAGATGTAGAGTAAGGTTAGGAGTGGTGGTCATAAATCCCTTTTTTTAGAAGTTGAATTACTGGCAAATACTATCATTGTGTTATCATATGTAGAATAGTTATTAAAATGGTAGAATATTAGGTTGGACTTGTATCAAAAGCAATTCTACATAATCAAACTACTATTGTGATCCGAAAACCACTTCAGCAGTTTACATTTGCCTTGGGTAAACAGATGGGGGGACTTTGATCCCATTTATCTATAATATTATAAGCACTTCCTTATAAGATACTAGATCAAAATAGAGCAAGTATTATGTAGCTGTCTTTCCATTAGCTCAATCCACTATGTGATGTTTGTCTTGTCTCACTGTTTGATACAATTGCAAATACACATTTCTAAGAGATTATTTAAAGCATTCAAGATAACAATAGTTGGCACAATACACTCTAAAATATACACAACAGTTACTGTACACACGCCCTCAGTGAGATTTGTGGAAACATGTGACTGTTGTTGCACATGTAAACTAATCCCAGTTATTTTTTCCTTATACTGCTTATCTCCAAACGAGACAGGTGATATATTTGATCATTCAACAGTCATGTGACTTTAAATATGGTTCAAATTTACGACCAATTTCTTTATTGTTATGGTTTTGTTATACACACATGATGTCTTATCAGTTACCATAAGCATTGTTTTTGTGGAACCAGTTGAATGATGACAGTAAACTTGCAGAATGTAGTAGTTTGTCAACAAAATGTATTAAAATTCTATTTATGTAAAAAATGTGCAATATGATTTGTACATGTGATTCAAAATATGCAGTTGCAGCACCTGTCTAACTTGTCTCTCCAGATGAAACTATTAAAATCGTAATAATTATCAACACTGTGAATTAAATTATGTGCTTTACATTTTGTGGTAAACCTTAGTCACTGATATGCCTTGTCATTCTTACGTTAACTAAAGTATTCAATGACGAAGTGAAACCTAATCCTATCGGAAAACATCAGTTCCTACTTCCTTCTCTTTGTCATCCATCCTGCTTTTCCATAATATGCACACGTACGTGTATCAGTTGGTGTGAGGCGGGAGGGGGGGTTGTGGTCAGAGAGAGAAAGAGCAAGGTAATGATTTATGGTTTAACTCACTTGAGTCACAGCTCAGAAGTATAATTCAAACTTCTGAAGAGCAGGTGAGGCCAGTTATACTTTACCGGAAGACCAAGACAGACAGGTCTGAAGGAAGACTGGCACTGAAAGACTTGTTTTGGGCACTGTTCAGCAATATTTGAATCTATTTAGAAGAAGAAGAAAGCATCAACAAGAGAATAATACTGTCTTCCTCTTTTAAGGTAATACTTTTTTCTTTTCTCACTCTGCCCCAACAAAACCTAAACAAATCCAGCAGTTGGGTTTTTGTTGGGTCAGTGGTTTAACCATATGAGGAACAGGTATATGTGATGCTGATTAAAGTGTAAAATTATATAATTTTACACTTTAATCAGCATCACATATATTAAAGTGTAAAATATATTAAAGTGTAAAATTATATAATTTTACACTTTAATCAGCATCACATATACCTGCATCATGACTCACATCAAATTTAAAATGTCATTAACCTAAGGCTTGTTCAAATTGATGATGACAGTCCTTGTCTGAAACAGGATTCAAAACACATTTCTTTTGTGACTGGCTTTTAGACATTTGCGTATGTTTTGTCTCAGCATCATCTTTATCATATACAGCACTGCAGTAATGATGCCCATATAGCAACCACATTTACATGTTGTTATTTGATATGTCAGATAGCTTACAATGTAACCATTTGGGATTATAAAATTCAAAACGGATTTTGCTCTTTTCCTATTTGTTCAAATACATAGCATAGTAAGCAAAAATCGTAAATTTAAGACTAAATTTACGATTTATGTATTTGAATTGCATATAAACTTTCCATCCATTTGGATTACACAGTTTTAATATAAACTAATAAACTTTATATAATGCAAATTTTTTTTAGAAATCTTACCTGTTTCATTAATGTATGACTGACAGATATGCATCACGTTAAGTTTATTAGTTTGTTAAAACTGTAATCCAAATGGATGGAAAGTTTGTATGCAATTCAAATGAGTTTTTCAGAACAATCTAGCATTAAGAAAGACAATTTTCATCTTTGAGCAGTGCATTAGCAATCGATTTCTAGTTTCATTGCATTATTCACCATGTTATTTTGCCATAGTTGAACTCATACATGGATTCACAGTAGCACTTTTTTAGTTTAAGGACTACAGCTTCTGCATCTTAAGCAATCATGGTGCCAATGAATAACTTGAAGGATTCATTTTGCATTTCAGATTTTCTTCTGAGCACACAACAGAATGGAGGAAGCAGAAGTATCCACAGCAACACGTACCGGTTCAGTACGGCACCAAAACGAGACCTCTGCTGATGACCAGGACAATGCCTGGGATGCTGGTCCGGAATGTTCAATCTGCTTTTGCGCATACGACAACACCTTCAAGACACCGAAGCTTCTTGAATGTACACATACCTTCTGTCTGGAATGTCTGGCTCGCTTTGTAGCTATTTCACCGGAGCAGGCAGGCACCCAGATCACCTGCCCCCTTTGTCGGCAGCCAACGTCCGTGCCTGAGCATGGTACTCCAGATCTGGCCACCAGCCAGGAAGTTTTGGGTCAACTTCCAAGCGACCAGCAACAAGTGGAGAAAGTTTTCCTAGACGGAAAGAGGCTGTGCTACTCGAACCCAATGATACCCAACTGCATCTGCATTGACATTGGTGAGCATAAAGCCGTAGAGATGCCGAGGAGAGAGGAGAGAAGAGAGGGTTGTGGACACATGCTGCTGCGATTCTTGGGTTTTCATGGGAACTGGAAGAGGCTTGTGATCTTCATCATAGTGCTCCTTGTGGTCTGCTTCGTTATACTGTGGCCCCTCCAGTGCTTTCTCATCTCAGGCTCCATGTCAGAATGCTTCCGGGAAGCACCACAGAATCCAACTACTTTTGCCACTCCCAGAACTACAGTGGGGTCATGAGACACAGAGGTGCACACAAGAACTTTTAATTCAAACCCGAAAACAGTTTGAATTTCATGAATTGCAAATGACATTCAGATAGTATTGGTTTCAGTCTAAAAACATGACTGATGGGCTGATACAAACACAACATTTACAGCTTCATATGTCCATAAAACTGTATTGGTTAAAGTTATATTTTCTTTTTAAGCTGAATATTTGTTGCTTGAAATATCATTATTATATCACATAGCTTCCTAAATGCCACTGTAAATATTTGATATTATTTTCTGTGTTTAAAACAGATGAACAAAATAAACACTGAGGTAAAACAGTTTTTTTTATGATTTACACATTTGTAATAGGATCCTGATTGCAGGTGTGATTGCTTTGGCTGCATGCACCCTTTAAAAGCTTTTCCACATTCTGTAAAAGAATTAGCCTGTAATGTATTTTTATGTTTTCTCTTATTTGCGAAATTTTAAATTATTCTAAGAATGTACATTAACAAATGACGTGTTAAAATGGTTGTATTAAGAATCTTTCAATAATCAGTTTTAATCGAATGTATCTTACTGTATCAACTAAATGAACATATTTATTGCAAATTAAATTTTGCCTATTTATTTTTCCTTAGTCTTTGATATACCTCTCTTTTTTTTAACTGGAAATATATTTACAGTAATACTTCATGACACTGTCAGAATTTTATTACCATAGATAAGTGAAGATTGATCCTAGAAATTGTTTTCACAGCGTTACTTCCTTTAAACCATAAAAGCGAAGGATCTTCCGTCCAGCACACTGTTCAATGCTTTAACCCTTTATTGAATAGCAGCATAGGTGATCAGTGACAGATTCATAGCATCTCCCCGGAGAAACCCTATTTATACATGTGAAATGGAATGCCCCTCTGAGAATGCAGGACACACACACACACACACACTTCCATGTGATCAGACACACAGCTCTATTTATAACAGACCTGGACACAGGGCCCCCCTCTCCCACATGCAAGGGCACTGGGGTTTTGAAGGTGTCCCATGGCAGTGTCGGATCAACACTGAAGTGTTTCGAAAGCACAACTAACGAACAACTAAAGGTAGGAAAAACATAAAAGGGGTGAGATGTTAAAAAGATGTTTAATGGAAACTGAGATGCCGATTTTGCAGAGCTAGAAGTTTGTGGAGCTTTTCTAAGAGGAGGTTTTGTGTTTGGAAATATTTTCTATTGATCTATGCTTGGTGTATCAGTGCTACTACCAAAATGAACCACTTAATTGTGCACACGATGGATTAAAACCTCATGAACAGGGGTTTAACTAATTAATACACTAATAAAGAACTTAGCAATGGCTGTATCTAATAATATTCATCATGATTTGTAAAAGACATGACCCAAACAGAACATCATGCTGGGATGTTTTATGGGACTCTTGTGGGGCTGTTTCCTGTCACTTGACATGTTTTAATCCACAAATCACCTTGCAGCGAGTTGTTGTGAATGCTCTGGGTACAGTCTGCTCTGGAGTCATCTTACAGGCAGGCCAAGATCATTCTCACTGAGACATTAGAGACAGTTTGAGTATATTACAGCATATTTGTTTTAATTTTTTGGGAATTTGGGTTGCTTAGTGTTTTTGAGTTTGGGAACTTAATTGCATTTGAATGGTAGAAACTTGTTTTTTATTCAATGTTGCTTGAAAAGCAATATGTTTTGTGTATAATGGCGTTTAATTGGAGAAGATTTTAGAACAAAGTTCTAAAAGTTTCAAAGCCTTTTTTTTAATACTTTCTTAAACTTAATACTTAAAGATTCATTTTTGGATATTCAACATTTTTCTTTTGTTGTAAATGTTTGATGCCTACAAATTTAACCTTAGTAATTTAAGCTCTAAGTTGGTGGACAAAAGTTAGCATTAATGAATATTTGATATATATATATATATATATAAAAAAAGTATGAGTAAATTGAAAGATGCAGTCTATACTGATCAGCTGAATAAAACAGACTACCCTTCAAAAGTTTGGAGTCAGTAAGTTTTTTTGTATTTTAAAAGAAATTATTTTAATTTAGCAAGGATGCTTAAAATTGATCAGCAAAGATATAGAGTTCTATCTCACAGGATGAATTTCAATTCATGAAAGAATGATGAAAAAAAAGTTTCACGATTTCCACAAAAATATGAGGCAACACAACTGTTTCCAACTGTTTACTGAAGTAATGGCTGCTGAAAATCCAACTTTGCCATTACAGGAATAAATTACATTTTAAAATATATTGAAATAAAAAACTGTTTTTGTATTTTTGATCAAAGAAATGCAGCCTTGGTGAGCATAATAGACGGCTTTCAGAAACATTACCAATCTTACTCAATCCCAACTTCTGAATGGCAGTGTAAATATTTTGGTCAACAATTTTTTTTTTTTCATAATTGTGTTTTTTGTTGTTGTTTGTTTCAGATGTCATAAGCCATTGAGCTCAACTGCAATGGATGACTTAGACCACAGTGTGCTGATAGCAGAGCAGGATTGGGACTCTTTCTGTACAGAGAGCGAGGAATGTTCTGTTCAGCAGGCCAAGCTCGCAGCCTTAGATGAGTCTGGTTTCAGTGACATTGACGATGATAAAACCTCTGTCTACGTGTCATCTCTTCCCACTCAGGCCAGCCCTGACCAACACTGTGAAAAAGATTGTGTAGAAGGACAAAAACAGCATCAAAGAGGAGAATGTAAAACAGAACATACATCTGAGAATTCAAAGTTTACTGAATATCCTAGTCCTCAAACAGAGCCACAGAATGCCAGGTCTGCTGAGCAGATGTCCGATGCTAGAGAAAATGAACTGGGTGCTACATGTGAATGTCAAAACAAAGCAAGTGAAGACAGCAACCTGACTGAGCAGTTAAACTTAGAGAAATTAAGAGAAAATGATGAGAATCAAGAGAATGGTGAGAATAAATTAAGCCAAGCCACCATCGAGCATGTCTCTGAAACGTCTTCAGCAGATATAAAGCATGAAAAGAGTCTGGATGGTATAGAAATGCTAACTGAGGAGACGCACACTTCACCAGTTGCCAAAAAAGAGAAGGAGCGTTGGTTTGTCACTGTAAATGACAGCCCAATCCGTCTGAGAGAAAAGGGTCCTACTTCAGTCCAAAAAAAAAGAAGAAAAAAAAAAACTTGTAAAAACTTGAGCCAGAATAGCAGAGTGATGGAGAAGTGCTCTTCCTTAAATAACAATACCGAGCCAGGTAAAGAAATAATTGACAGACAAACAATGCAGGACAAATTTGAACAAGAAAATGTTTTTTCTGACTCACCAAATTTTCAAAATGTACCTCATATCCAAGATGAAATATGTATTTCGCCCATTACATCATGTGAGTGCGAAGGGGAAAAAACAAGCTGTGCCATTAGTTTAAAAAAGGAAAGCATGACAGAAATTCCAGAAGCAGAATTAGAAAAAAATCCTGCCGACTCTCTAAATTCACTTTTAACTCCCAAACAGATGCCACAGAAAATATATAATGATCTCAGTGACCCTTTGCCACAATATTGGGATCATGAAAGCACAGCATGTGGTAAATATGACAAATCCACAGTAGATTATAACTGTGAATGTAGACATACAACTAATAGTTTAAGCCACTTTAATAATGACACAGGGGTGGAAAGTCCCAGATTTATTATAGGTGCCTCTAAACCCACTTCTCCTTCAGATACTGAAGGAGAAAGAACAGAACAGCAAGAGCCCTTGGGACAATCATATAATAGAGAAGAATCATCCCAAGAGACACAATTCTCCAGTAACAGTGCCACGACTTCAGGTCCGACTCGACCCATATTTGCTATTTCCTCCTTTTGGGATGAAATGGAAAAACTAACAATAAATGACATTTTGCAAATTAGAATAGCCAATAACAGGTCTCAACCGACAGAAAGCAGCGTTCCAGAGGAAATAAGCCATGTGGACGCTGCCGACACTCATCTTTTTGATAGGGGTGAGGTAGAATCTAAAGATGATAATTTAGAAGATGGCCTGGTAGATGATACAGCAGATTCTGACTATTTCACACATTTGGATGACTCTAAACCAGACCGATCGAGCTGCGAATTTTCAACTTACTCTGATTTCGATGACGAGTTTCTACAACTTCTTCATGCAAGTGCAAACCCTAGTCCTGAAACCCTTGAAGGCAAAGAGCAAACCCAAAGGTTTCTTGATTCTACATGTCCCATGGATTTAGAAGAAACTTGGCGGAGTGAATCAAACGAGATTGTAAAGCTGTGTACTGAGAGTGATTCCCCACTGTATTCAGAGACAGAAGCAGAAATGCAGGACATATTTCCAGTAACAAAAGAAGACAACAACATGAGTACCTTTCTACTGGACCACAGTAGCATGAGGAGATCAATACCTTCTCCAGTTTTATCGGTTTCTGATGTTCTAGATGATCAGTGTCTGTCGTCTTTCTTTGAAATCTTGAAGAGTGACACAGAATCAGAACAATACCAGGCTTGGATTCCAGATAGAAACACATCGCTTTGTTTTTTACAGAACGTATCTGTGGCTGAGACTTATGATGACTTCTTCTCAGACTTTGAGGTTGGGAATTTTCTGTTTCCTTCAGTGGAAGGATCAACAAAAAGTGAGAAAACATTGGTTCCAATTTATTCTTCTTCTCGTTCAGTGGTGAAAGACCTAGAATTTCCAGAGGTAGAAAATGTGATACAGTTGGATAGTGAAGACGAGATCGGCCCAATCCGAGTTATGAGGTCTGCAAGCCCCTCTGAAACATCAAACATGTGCTTTATCACTAGCCAGAGAAATACCTGGAGAAACCTTTCTCTGAGACACACCAAACTTTTAATGGGAAGGACATGGTGTAGGATGGCCACTTCTTGGGGTTTTCCCAATACAGCCGACACAGTCTACGGTTATGGAACAAAAACAACATCAAGTTCCTCTATAGCTCAACCAAAGCTTCCAGTGGTTCTCCTAGAAAACCAGGCCCTTGGACAATTGACAGAGCATCAGATAAAAGAACATCAGATACATGTTGGGGCAACGGTCGCAGACACAGGTACATTTTTTAGATCAAATGGATGAAATAAGATATGATAATGTCAAGTCTTACATTGCAAAATTCTGCTTACAGATAGAGATCGCTTCCTTTTTTCATTAAAGCAAGCAGACATGTGCCTTGTTTGCATTGCTTTTGCATCTTGGGTACTCAAGTCAAGCGACCCACAATCTACAGACATGTGGAAAGCAGGTAAGACCATCATGTGGATTGTGTATTTCTGAAATGAGACACAATGATCAGTCTGTTACATATTAAATTAGGCAATTTATTCAGATAATATGAGCACACAAAATTAACATGATCCTTTTTCCCTCTATTGTTTCTCAGCTCTTCTGGCAAATGTGAGCGCGTTATCTGCCATCCAGTACTTGCGGCGATACATAAAAGAAGGATGAACCATAAAAATCTAGTATTAGAGCTTTCTGAGGATTTCTCACAAGGGGCCAGTGTACAGGAAAGGGTTAATTTTGCACAAATTCACACCAAACACTTTAGTAAATACACGTATTAGGTTGTATTCCATATTTCCTAACAGTCTAATATTTTAATGTTTAATATATTCATGTTACAAAATAGGTGTTCAATCAATAAATAACTTATCAAAGGACAATTTTGTTAAAGAAAAGCATACAAAGCAAAGGAGGAAACATTAGTTTTTCCCATACAAACACTTGTTCAGTTAGAAGACATATATTGCTTTAGATATTATGTTGATATGGACCAGAAGTGACAACTGGTAAGTTTTGCGTCAGTTATATTCAGGACTCAAGCTGTGCTATACATATTTATGTAACTCACAATTAAACTATTTTGCAGTGTACATATAAAAAAAATGTTCAGTGATATTCACACTAGATGTATCTATTCAATGCAAAAACATCATGCGGCCAAAGATAAAAAAAAAAAAAGTTCATATAGTTTTTCGGTGAAGAAACAGATCTGAGCACACTTCATAAAGAATAAAAATTCGCACATAAAATATAGTTGGGAGTTAAGGAGGTATCAGAAAGTGCCAGAAGAATGACTGCTGCTGAGTGTCTTTCAAGTGTTTCTATCAGACATAAGCGGAGACTGATGTCAATGTGAAAAGAGCAATTGTATATGAAACAGCCTCAAAAAATATGCTTACAAAAAAACATAAATGAATTTAACACTGAAAGCAAATGTACTGATAAAAAAAAGAAAAGATCTGAGTTGACTATCTGTGTTCATATGACATGTTAAAGGATGTATTGAAGTGTATGAAGAAGAGTAAAAATGATCCAAACTGTTTGAAATAATCATGCATTTGTCATCGAAATGACAGTTCTGAAGTTTTGAAAAATGTTCAACTATAAGGAAATTGCAACTTGACAACACTGTGCATGTAAAGACAAATATACATCAAGACATGGATACTAAAAATGAGAATATATTTCTCATTAATAACATCCATATACTTTGTAAAATGCTAGTACAAATGTTTAGTGTTAATTCGAAGAAAATAATGACTTTTTGGCAGTTTTAGAAAAAGTAACCCATCAAAGTTTCACAATCACAGCGTTAACAGATAAAGTCATGTCTGCTTGAACACATACAAAACAATGGCACTCCATTTCATGTTTTCTATTGTTATTTTAACAATTAATAGAAGTGCACAACAATACACTTGTATTGCATTAAACGGTCACAATATTACCTTTCTTTATTATGTCTATAATGAATTTCATCTTCTGAGAATGCTGTGTTCCTTCCCAACCAGCCTGACTTTGACAATGTAACTTACTAAACAGTAGCCCATTTGTTGAATTGGCCAATTGCATATGCTAGGGCTGAAGCCGGTAGTGAAGATACCATTAAATATGCCATATGCATTTTATTGCTAACTGCAGGTACCCTCTATAAATAAACTTCCTAAACTTCTGTCCCAAGTAGGGATGACAAAGGAACTGACCTGCTCTATCACATTGTGTCCTTAAGCATGGTGGTAAACACTGCAAGCAGGTGTCTGTCGGCCTGATCGGTCTTCTGCAGCATCGTATGACCATGGCAGTGAAGCAACTGTTCTGTAGAGATGGACAAGCTCTGTTTCCAGACAGGGCAAGATCAACACTACAGTCAACATGCTTATACTCGGGCTGCATTTGGTTTACATCTTTAAATCAAATGGTAAAAAGCTAAATTACAGAAAGAATAAGGTATTGCGGAGTTTACTACATGTGGGTTTTATATTGATGAGCACTCTGAGGTATAGATGAAGAGGCTGTCAGAGAAAAGGAAGGATAGAGTAAAGCATGCACTTTTTGCACACAGGTCATCTGAAGTTTTTGTATCCAAATCTATCATTGAAATTTAAATTCCAACAGTTAATATATTATTTTAAACATATAATATTTACAATCTTAAAACGAATGTTTCAATAAATTTTGAAACTAAACTGTGATAAACTCTGGATATTGGACAGCACTTCTCAAATACTTAGTAAATCTACAGTACTGTGCTTTTAGCACAATAACGACATAACATGGGAATTGCATTTCTGACAGAAACAATTTCTAAATAGTGTTCATGCAAGGAAAGCAAATTCACTGTGCTCCAAATGTCTAGTTATTTCATACAGCACAAAGGAGTCGGTCAAATGTTTATAAGTGCCAAAACAGGGATAAACCCATGCCGGGTTTTTTGAAACAAAAGGCCTGATACCCTGAACACAGAATCACTTTGTAATCCACAGTGGAGGATTTGTTCATTTCAGGACTGCTTGTCTCCCTCTTTCTTCAGACGGCTGTCAAAGAGGCAACAGTACAATATATAGTCAGTAGTGATGAAAATGTTCCTTGTCATATTGTAAATGACTCATCAGTGCATGCATTTTTTAAGAAAAAAATGCCATCAAAACAACTTGCTAAGAGCTTATTTACACATGCACTCTAGAACAGCATGTTAAGGCCTCTGTGGTTCACCTGTAGTAGTCTTCTTGGCTGGGGAGAGGAGCACTATGTAAGTGTGCATGTCCATGTAGCCACTGCTGCTCCAGTGCCAGCCTCTGTAGCTCTGCCGACTGTGCCTGCATCGCCTGCAACTGATGCGCAGCCGACATCGGAGCCAGGGGTCCTGGTAATTCTCTGGGGAATGGTGTTCCTATGAAAGAAAGACATAAAACACCTTACGTTAGTTACCCTTCCCTCAAATAGCTGAGAACTATTTCCTAGCGTGGGACTGTAATGTATATTGTATAAAGAAGCTGGATGGTATTGTGAAACAACAATAAAACAATAATAGGTTGCCTTGACTATTATAATCAAGTATGCAGTGTCGCAATCTTGAAAACGTCATTGATTTTGATAGCAAGTCATAATAGCAACCAAATGTAATCACTATGTGACACAATAATACTCAAAACAATAGTCGAGTTGTTCCTTCTAGACATCACGAGACAGTTTATCATAAGCAAAAGACAGGCCCAGACAGAATCTGTGGAATCATTTTTTTTTTTTTGCTCTGCCGTAAATATTATACTGTACATATAATTTGTATACATTATAAAATACCTTTAAAAAGTTTGGGGTCAGTAAGATTAAAAAAAATATATATATATTTTTGTATTCAGCAAGGATGCATTAAAGTGACAGTAAAGACATTTATAATGTAAAGATTCTATTTCAAATAAATGCTGTTCTTATGACGTTATATTTATCAACGAATCGTGAAAAAATATTTCACTGTTTCCACAAAAATCATGTTGTCATGTGACACTGAAGACTGGAGTAATGATGCAGAAAATTCAGCTTTACCATCACATTTTAAAATAGAAAACATATTTTAAATTGCAGAAATGTTTCACAATATTTTACTGTGTTTTTGATCAAATAAATGCAGCCTTGGTAAGTATAAGAGGCTACATTCAAAAATCTTACAGACTAAAATATATATCTAAAAAATTTAATTAATCGTAAATATTAATTCCACAGAATGGATTCCAACAGTTAAATGTTTTAAAATGAGCTGAGAGTGCTTACACACTTGGCTGCTGAAAGTTTAATATAACTAAGAAAAATATTTAATGAAGAAGCATGCAAGCAATGGAGATGTACACATCAAAAGGGTTTGGTGTTCCAGTTTGGCTCAGCGGTAGGCCTGGGATTACGTCTGGGCCTGGCTATATTTGTTAGAAATGTTAATGTTAGCTTTATTTTATATGAAACGGGAGTCTATTTGGTGACTCACCAAACAGAGGGTGGCGGAGCATTTCATGCTCATGGGGTAACTCACTGAGTAGAGGGTTGGAGATGGCACCGGGTGGGTAAGGGAATCGTGCCAGAGGGGGGCCAGCAGCCAATGGGTCCACCAGAGGATGAGGCCCTTGTCCTGAAAGACAAAGATGTCAACATTTCCATTTACTTTCTTTAAAAAAAAGAAAGAAAAAAAAAAATTAATCTAGATCAGTGTTTATCTCCAGTCCTGGGGACCCACCTACCAGAATATTTTAAATGTCTCACTCATTTAAACACCTGATTTCAGCTCATCAGCTTCTTATTCTGTTGAATAGGGAACAATTCTGGGAGGAGGAACCCGAGGAATGGAGTTGAGAAATACTGATCTAGATAACTGTGTTTGCCTACATCTCTGAAATTCTCACCTTGGTTGAGAGGGTCCTGTTGGTGCAGATGAAGATGGGAGTGTATGTGTGAGTGTTGGTGGTGATGTGGAGTAACATTGAGCATCTGTAGCCGTGCAACAGGGTCACCTGCTGCAACAGAGGCCATCCTTTCAGCATGGAGCCGTTCAGCAGTCAAACGCTCAGCGTAGCTGATTTCCGGCCGAGGAGGTCCTCCTATGTTGCGCTCCATGGCTGGGTGGAATTGGGCAAAGGGGTGAGGCCCAGCCACATGAGGCAGAGGCAGGGCACCGTGGCGTGCAAAATGCTCCATAGGATTTGCCGATGGATGAAGTGGGTTCTCCAGATCTGGTGGCTTCATCTCATATCCGGGCTTCATTCGTTCTCGGATCTCTCTCTCTCGAAGCTCACGAAGCTCTCGCTCTCGAAGTGCTGGGTCTGCTGCGTAGAGCCCCGGCATGTGATAAGCTAACAGGTGCTCACCGGGCCCAAGAGGCATGAAGAAAGGATGGTTGCGGTTGGAGGGTGACATGACGTGAGGGCGGGCATACTCGCTGAGCGTGCGCAGGGCTGGAGTGTCAGGGCCAAGATATGGTGGAACAGCAGCTACGGTGGTGGGTGGAGGTGGTTCGAATGACGGACGGCCGGGTTGCACATGGGCAACAAGCAGGTGCTCACCTATGCGGCCATCATGGGATGAGCTTGAAGCACGCTATGTAAAAAAAGTTTATTATATTAACTTCTTTAAAGCAAGATCTTTAAAATACTAGATTTTTTCAAAAACCAAAAAATAGCTTTTATAAGAAGAAAATATACAAGAATATAAGAAAATTATTATATTATATTATTTATATAATATAATAACATTAAG